>WEIS01039040.1:4020-18009 GCA_013389965.1 Todus mexicanus | reverse complement strand
CAGTTCGGAACATATTTTCTGAAATTTATGGTCAAAACTGTATTTTTCTTTGTGTTTTCTGCCCTGGGTCACTGGGTCCCTCCCAGCAGAGCACCCAGCAGCTCCCTGGGCCCTGCTCTCCAGCGGGGACACCGGTACTAGGGGGTGGAACCTGAGGGGGCCACACAGAGTCTTAAACAACAATCCCCACTCCATCAATCATCCCTACCAGAAACCTCTGAGCTCAAAATGAGGAATATGGGCCCATTCGGGCAGTCGGGTGTTCCGCAGCCAGCCCCCAGCATCTCCCACCAGCCCTGGCTTCACAATTAGCTGCCGGCACTGCCGGTGGGGACCGATACCCCAAACACCCTCAGCTGTGGGATCAGCAGAGCCCCACGAGCTCAACTATGTCATCCCGGGACAAAGGCGCCTTCCTGGAAGAGGATGTGCCCTGGATGACCCGTGCTACGTGCTGGGGTTTATCTCCTTACCCAGTCATCACGGGTGGTACTGGTGCCAGCAGAACCTTTCCTCCAGCTCTTTGGATGATGTGGAGCTCTTGGATCCCGCAGACGCCTGGGGAGGGCAGCAGCAGAGATTAGGTGCATGGGGAGCCTGGGACATCCCCCCAGGCGAGTGGCAAGTCAAGGCGTCTGTCACCACTGATTATTTTTTCTGGTTTTCTTGAGAAAAGCTGTGACGACTTCCTTGTTTTCGTTGGAAAGATGCAGGCCTGAAATGCCAGGGGTTTATTCCCTAGAAAATCGCAGTGGGGTTATGACCGATAAAGCATCTGTAGGTGATGCTGGTGTGGGAGGCTCCTCTGCACAGCTCCACCAGCGACCGGGGGTTGTGGTCTTTCTTGCCATCACTAATTCATGCAATTTGGGGGCAGGTGAGACCTCTGAAGGGCTGGATCCATTCTGGTGACAGTGCTGAAGGTAGGAGCAAGACAGAGTAAAATGTGAGGTGGAAGAGGGACTTTGTGCAGGGGTTTTCAGAGGGACACCCCCAACCCGGGAGAGTGGCAGAGCTTGGAGCAGGGCTGCTGGACGGAGGACACGGGCGTGAGCTGCTGGCAGCCAAAGCAGGATCCGCTTGAGGTCCAAGCATTAAGATGAAGCAAGATGCCCACTCATCTGCAGCCCCTTGACGCTGGGGAGATGGGCGGTGGGCAGCGGGGAGAAGGTTTCCTGTGGCTTCCTTGGATGATGAGAAGAGCAAAGCCAAAGATCTTCCTCCTCACCCACCAGCTCTCGCTGGCAATTAATGCTGAGATTAAGTCCCGGCTGCCCCTGCCCAGGAAATCCGCTCTCTGCAAACCTTCCCAGCGCTGGTGCTCGGCAATAAAATTACAAAGACAACCCCCGCGCAATAACTTGGGATGATGAATCAGTTTGAAGAAGGATTTTGTTCATACCTGGCTGCGAGCACACGGGACCCAGCGCTGCTGCAGCCGCCGCTGCTTAATTCAGCGCTACCAAAGCCGCGGCTTTGATTCGAGGAAGGGAAGCTCAGCCCGGAGCTGTTATTTCCCTTGGCACTCACCTGCTTGATTTAACAAGAGAAATTAAGCAGTTGCATGAGCTTTTGATCAAACCAAACCTCCGCCGAAGTCACCCGCTGACCTGGCTGGTATTTGCGGGGCAGATCGATGCCCCGGTCGTCTCAGCAGCAGAAGCAGCGTCGTGGGCGGCAGCTGCCAAGGACTCCGGCTGTTGGCTCCTGGTCCCACTCCCCGTCAGCCTCCACGAACGCTCCTGTTTGCACAGCAAGAAAAAACATGCAGTGTCAATAAAGCACCGCTCGTGCCAAGCTCGGATCAGGAGAGGATGCTCCCCGCAAAGCCGAGACCCCGCGGGCTGAGCTCGGCCCCTTCCAGCAGCTTCTCCCCACCCCCCCCAAGCTCGTGTTTTCCAAAAACGCACATTATAATTTACAATAAAGACGTGGGAACAGTGACATTTACTGCAGACCTTGTGCTCATTAAACCAGTCTCATTGCCTCATTAATTCCATTTTTCAGAAATTACGTTCATTTTTATGCACTGTATTAGCTCCTCATGCATTTCACATGCTGCTATTCCACATTTAAGGAATATGTCTCGGAGAGGTTTCCAAATCAGCAATCCCAGCGCCCTAGAAGCGAAATAATTACTTTTTCCATTGCTAGTTCCTGTTAACCCACTCAAGATAAATAAAATTAATGCAACTACATTTGTCATGTGAATTTAATTATTCCAAACAGCATTAGCCCCAGCTATAATTGTAGAGCAAATGCGCTTCGTGAAATCAAGACTCACCGAGTGGAATTTAATGGTGGATGTCAAGGGAGGGGATCCTGCCCCTCTGCTGCCAGGGCTCTGGGGAGCCCCCCCTGCNTATAGATATATATATGTAGACATTTAGTCCCTTCCTTATGCCTCACAGCTACTCTCCCTTTTGGAATTAATTATTTAACCCCCCCAGCTGTATTATTTAGCTCTCCGAAGCATCCTGGGCTGGCGATTGCATGAAAAATGCTTCGCAGACTAAACCAGCAGCTCAGCACATCCATCCCCAGCTGGGAAAAGGGTCCCGGTGAGGGGGAGAGGCACCTGGACCCGCTGCCCCTCGGCTAACCCGGCTCGAAATGTATATTTAACAACACTTTCTATAAGGAAACGAGGCTGGGATGAAGATGGGCTGTGGCATCCCCTGCCTAGCACACGCGTCAGGCGCATACGCCGGGCTATACAATATTAATGAAGGGATGGTTTATTGGATTTTGTTCTCAGACTGGCACTGGGCCACGGCCGGCAGGTTATAAATAGCGTGGGTTTTGAGAAGGTCACGCAGCAAACCTCCAAATCTGCCAGAAACTTCACAAGAAAGAGGGAAACACAAAGAAATCAGAGGAAAACGGGTGGTTGTGCACAGCGTGAGCATCCTCAGGGCAGAGAGGGGAGCGAGTACGGGTCTCTACAGGAGACAGGGCCAAAACAGGGTGCTGCTCCTCCTGAAGAAGAGCTGCCTTTTAATGGATAATTTAATATAGAATCATGGAATCACAGATTGGTTTGGGTTGGAAGGGACCTCTAAAGGTCATGTAGTCCAACCCCCTGCAGGGAGCAGGGACATCCTCAACTAGAGCAGGTCAAGCCTCACCTTGAATGTCTCCAGGGGTGGGGCCTCCACCACCTCCCTGGGCAACCTGTGCCAGGGTTCCACCACCCTCACAGCAAAAAACTTCTTCCTAACATCCGATATTATCTGCTGCTCCAGCACGTAGATGCTCTGGTGGATTCCCACACTTTTCCTTGCTCATTAAAGGTCAAAGGACCCAACCATGCCAGCGGGAGCAGTGGCATCGCCACCAGCTGCCTGGTATGCCCGAGCTTTGCTCGCCACCAAGGGGTGGCCGTGTTGGCACCGCCGCAACTTTTAAGGAAGCAAACGTGAACTTTAATGAAAGCCGACTCCTCTACCCTAAATAAAAACTGGGCAACCTGTGCCAGAAAACACTTTTTTTCTTTCTTTCTTTCTTTCTTTTTTTTTTTTTTTTATTATTTCAAAGTACCCTGTTCAGCAGCAGAGCACACAAATACTCATAGCTACGCAAATAGCAACTCTTTATTTGCTTTGTTTGCTCAGCCAATATTGACTTTCCAGCCTAACACTGCCGCTATTGAGTTTGGCTATTCACGACGATGTTTGACTAGCATTAGAACAGCGCGGCGATAACAGCGTGAGCAACCGAAAAAGCAATCCATCAGCCCGCCGTGGGATAGTGCCATGCTGACGGGGGAGGAGACGGGCAGGGGGGAACCCCTCCCCCTGCCCCCCCAGGTCTGCTTATTCAGTCAAGTACAACTGTTGAATAAAACGCTGCCAATGACACTCCTGGGCTAGTTCAAACAACCCAAGGTTACCTCGTTCTTGTGTACTCCAGCCGAGCAAACACCACCGAAAGGCTCCGGTTCTGCTCCTCACCTTGGGCAGGACTCAAAGGGGTTTGTTTTGGGCCGGGGTCAGCGAACGCTGCCCTGCGCCAAGGTGTCCTCGTGCCTCCTGGCATTGCACTCATGGATGGACGGATGGATGGAGCGGACCCCTCTGAAGTGGGAAGAGGGATGAGAACAGCCATGGAAGGGACAAGGATTATTCCCTGGGGATTTTGGCTCATAAAAAGAATCAATACAGCATCCTGCAAGGGAACGGTTGGGGAGGTGGCACCCGTGGGTGCTGCAGGTCCTGCTACCCTGTGCTCCCTTTCACCCACGGCCACATCCAGTGGACTGATGGGTATTGAGGCTGGAACTGTCTTATAATAGAATCATAGACAAGTTTGGGTGGGAAGGGATCTTTAAAGACCACCTAGTCCCGCCCCCCTGCAGGGAGCAGGGCCATCTGCAACTAGAGCAGGTTGCTCAGAGCCCCCAACAACCTCCCCTGCAATGGGGACAGGGATGGGGCAGCCACCACCTCTCGCGGCAACCTGGGCCAGGCTCTCCCCACCCTCAGCACCAACAAATTCTCCCTTCTCTCCACTCTCAAGCTCCCTCTGGCAGTTCCAACCCATCGCCCTTGTCCTGTCCCCACAGGCCCTGCTCCAAAGTCTGTCCCCATCTTTCCGCAAGGCCCCCGGAAGGTCTGTGCGGAGCCTTCTCTTCTCCTGGCTGAACAACCCCAATTCAGTTTTCCCTCACAGGAGTCATTCCAACCCTCGGCTCATTTTTGTGGCCACCTTCCTCATCCTCTGGCCACAAGCAGAGGCACACAGGCGTGGAGAGCAAGCACTTGAGAAGTGACCGTGTGAATAAACAGCAGAAGGCAAACATGCTTTCTGCCGCAAATAACTCCGAAAGAAGGAAACAAAGAGGTAATTATCAGTGCTGGGCTGCTCTGGGGCAGGGCAGGGACTGGCTGTTTGCTCTGGCTGAATCATCACCACCCGGAGGCACCCAGGCACCTGCGCTGGGGGTTTGTGTGCAGAGCGGAGCTCACCCAGGAGGATCTGAGCAAGGGCTCAAAGCGTGTTGCACCCACCACCAGCAGTGGTGGCGAGGCAGGGACACCCCCAGCATGGAGCTCTCCCCCTGCTATGAATCCCTGCTGGGTCTGCCAAGCTGAGTCAACCCAGAAACGAAGTCCTCGCAGCCCCATCCTGTCCATCAGCGCACGGCTCAAGGGAAGGTCCTGCCCTGTCAAGGTTTTGGATGGTCCTTTGGGGTGGCCCCAGCATATTATCATGTGTGACTTTACTGGGGGTGCGTGGGCAGGGTCATGAGAGTCAACATCATAGGATCCTTTTAGTTGGAAAAGACCTTTAAGATCATCAAGATCAACTATTCCCACAGCACTGCCAGAGCACCACTGCCCCGTGTCCCTCAGCACCACATCTCCACGGCTTGGAACCCCCTCCAGGGACCAGGGGGACTCCCCCCCTGCCCTGGGCAGCCAAACCTGTCAAGTTTGTTTTCACAAAACTCCCCCACCAGCTTTGCTCACCCCCCAGGACCACACAGCTCAGGTGAGCTCGGGAGAAAGGCCAAATCCTGGCCCCTTACCTGACCCACGTCTCCCAGGATCTAGGTCCAGCCTTCAGGGACACTTTCCCAGCCCCTGCTCCAGGACAAGGCAGCACAGCCGAGCTGAGATGGTGTTTTTTCCATGACCTCCTCGACACACGGAGCAGCTTCGTTTCCACGCACGCGAAGCTGCTGCTGAGCAGACCAGGCTGAAGGCAAAGGCAGGAGCAGAGGCGGCGATGGCAGGATGCTGCTGGAGTAAATGATTGGGTTTGTTAATGAAATTAGCAGTGGGTTTTGGGGAAGCATCGGTACTTCAGTGGGGAATCACTAACCAGCGGGGTGGCGTATGCCTTGTACGCCTCCAGCACACGGTGGAGGCTGGGCACGGCCGTGATCTTGTGCTCCAGATGTCCTGACATGGCAGAGAAGACAGACACCTCCCTTACTTGGGGAGAAAAAAGAGGAGAGGAAAAAACCCCCCACATTTGGGCAGTAAATGACTCATAAAAGGACTTGTTTATTACAAAAAGCAGGAGAATAGCAGGAATCTGGTTTCACCAAACCGTGCCTGCAACTGTTTGCATCCCGGGAAAAGGCCCAGGGAAACTTCGGTGGTTGTTCGTGAGCCCTGAGCAGGGCTATGCCAGGGTTTGGAGAGCAATTCTGGGGTTATTAGATGACATTATTTGAAACCAGGATGGAGACTGAAGCTCTCTGCTCTTTATTAGCCTGCTCTGGGCGTGCCTGGGCCTCGGGTCTGTTCCGTGACAAATAACAGCCCATTATTAATGTCATTATTATTATACATGCGTTTCAGAGGAGCCCATCACGCAGGCTCTCAATTATGCTCTGTGCTTATGTAGCACCTTTCATTTCGGGGCTCATGCTGCTTTACAAACATTAAACCCCTGCTGGAATTCTTGCCAAAGGCAAAAAAAAATAGAAAAATAATAATAATTAAGGGGGGGGTGGGGGGAGTGGAAGAGGAAATCCCAGCATTGATGCCTCCAATCCCTGCCTGCCACAAAGGCAACGATTGTGTGCAGGAAAAGAGGCACAGGGCTTTAATTTGGAGGTTTTCTGGTGTTTTTAATAAATATGTTTGCTGGGGTGAAGAGAAGGCATGTGGCAGGGGGGAGGGTTTGGTCTGCGAGGAGTGGCTGGATGGGTGGACTGATGGGTGTTGAGGCTGGAACTGTCTTATAATATAATCATAGACAAGGTTGGGTGAGAAGGGAGATTTAAAGGTCAGATAATGCAACCCTGTCCCTGCAGGGAGCAGGGCCATCTGCAACCAGAGCAGGTTGCTCAGAGCCCCCAACAACCTCCCCTGCAATGGGGACAGGGATGGGGCAGCCACCACCTCTCGGGGCAACCTGGGCCAGGCTCTCCCCACCCTCAGCACCAACAAGTTCTCCCTTCTCTCCACTCTCAATCTCCCTCTGGCAGTTCCAATCCATCCCCCCTTGTCCTGTCCCCACAGGCCCTGCTCCAAAGTCTGTCCCCATCTTTTTTACAGCCCCTCTTTAAGCACCGAGAGGCCTTAAGGTCTTTAGGCCTCTGCAGAGCCTTCTCTTCTCCAGGCTGAACCCCCCCAGCTCTCCCAGCCTGGCCTCCCAGCAGAGGGGTTCCAGCCCTCTGGAACATCTGGGCTGTCAGCACTGTGCCATCGTGGTTGGTGCTGAGGAAAATGTGCTTAGTGACATGGTTTAGTGGTGGACTTGACAGTGCTGGGTTAACAGTCGGACTCAATGATCTGAAAGGTGTTTTCCAGCCTAAACAATTCTATGATTCTATAAAAATACCACAGCAATCAGCTGGGAAGGAAAATCAGGTCCAAAGCAGCTAATTTTCAAGCTACGTATTAGAGCAGGCTGGATAAAAGCTCTAACAAAGTTCTCCTTACTGTGTCTGAGGCTCAGGTTGGGGATCTCAGTTGGGTGTTTCTTCCAGGCCCACCCACAGAAATCTCTGAGCTGTGACCATCATCACGCTGCAGCTTCAGGTCCTGCTTCTCGCTCCTCTCCCTGGGACTCTGGTGCCAGCCAGGACCCACCGTGCAGGAGTAGGGGACTTCACCTCAGCTTCCAAAGGGGCTGAAGGGCAGCCCAAGCATCCCTCCAACCACCAAACACAAGGTGTTGGAACCTGCCTAGATGCTCTCCATGGAGCCCAATCCCATCACCAAAGTCCACAGGGTGGGCTCAGCAGCCACCAAATCGATTCCTGTCTCTCAGCCGTGTGGCTTGGGCTGAATTTCCCAGCCATGAGCTTCGCAGTAACACACAAATCCTTCCTCTTGACATTAAACAGAAAGGAGAGAGTTCATTTCAGGTCCCCAAAGTCCCAAATCTTGCAACTCTCTGAGCACTTAATATGTTAATCGGCTGCCAGGGGCTGTCCGGGCAGGCAGCGACACTGTGCCACTGCCATCTGGCTGAGGCTTCTCCGGAGCTTTGGCTCCTTGAAACTTCATGAGTTTCGAATCCCTGTGTGTGTGCTTCTGCTGTGCATGGCACAGACACGTGTCTGCATGTGGCAACTCTCCATGCACATGCTAGCACGTCTCTCGCCCAGTCTAATGCCTTGAGGCTGGAACCAGGTCCCTCAGCCCCAGGTCCCTCAGCCGCTCCTCCCCAGCCTCCTGCTCTAGCCCCTTGCCCAGCTCCGTTGCCCCTCTCTGGCCACGCTCCAGCCCCTCCAGGTCCTGCTGGGAGTGAGAGGCCCAGAACTGAGCTGAACCTCATCCTCCCGCTTTGACTGAGTGGCACTGATCCCAGCACCCATGAGCTGTGTCAGCCAAAAACCTGAGCAGGAGTTGAGCAGTCACAGGGGTTTGGGACAGGAGCACCGGGAGCCGCTCACAAACCCAAACTGGGGTGGAGGAGCTGCCCTGCTTGACCCGAGCAGCCGTGCAGGCTGCCAGCACCGCTCACACCCGTTCCTACAGCCCCATCACCTGCGCTGTGGTTGCCTCTCCACGCCAGGCAGCAAGTCTCCTTTCTGCTTCGGTTGTTTTCCCCTATAAAAAGTGTTCTCTAACCACCATTATCTAATATTTAGCAGAGCGCCGCAATAAACAAAGCGTTAGAGCCGCCACTACATGCCGCCCGGATTGTTACTCCGTGCATTCGGAATGAAAAGGCTGTTAGCTGGATAAAATATCGTTCCCTGAATCTTTTAGGTATTTTCCGCTCTCGATCAGAGCCCAATTAGACTCCTTTTTCTGGGGAAAACAACTCTCTGAGGCAGCGGAGCCTTACCTGCAAAGGGAAGCTTTTAGAATAATTGTCACTTATCACAAGGATATATTTGGTTACCCAAAAGGAAAACGCTGCAGATCGTTATCTGTCCCACTTATTCTCCTTCCACAACACGATGAATTAAAGATGAACCACGCCGTTACGATTCGCCTCCCAACCCGCACCAGGAGCCCCATGGGTAGGAGAGGGGTGGTGGCACATTTCAGGGTCCACTTACCAAGAACCAGGGACCAGCACGAAGGTGTTTCCATCGCTGGGTGCATCACAGACCCTGCTCAAATCCTCGGCTCCCTTCCCTGGGCTGGATCCAGCCTCTGGTCCACAGCCCCACTCGCGCCTGGGGTGTCGATGCTGGCCCTGCTCCAATTCCTTTCGTCTGCACATGAAAAGCATCTCCTGGTTTTGTGGAAGAGACTTGCACCAATTTTTGGCTGACCGTCCCAGCCTGGCAGCGACTCCAGAAAAACATTTGGCCTCTACTGCTGCTTTTTTGTTTTAATCAGGAATCGAGATTTGCCTGGAGTCCTCCCAGTACTTTTTCTCCTTTTTGGTGTTTGTGTGTGTGTTATTTTCAAGTCAGGTGTTTTCCACCCCGATAACATCACCCTGTTTGCTCCAAGATCACCTGCACAAACACGCTCTCAGCCCAAGGGCCAAGGTTCAAGAGTTGAAACCTGCACTGCTGGGTGCCTGCGTGTGAGGCTCGGCCAAACCCCGACTTGGGCCCTTCTAATTATCCCTCGCTATATTAACGGATAATAGCTGTACATTTAAGCAAATTATCTCAAATAAAAAGGGGGACAATAATTACACTGTTTGTTCTTGCTCCTTTCATTGCTGGAATTATCCTCTGTTTGCCCAGAGTTAAATATTAGCGAGAACCTTTCTGCTCTAATGTCTGCTCGCTTGCCTTTTACTGTTTAAAACCAGCAAGAGTCAGTAAAAGTTTGGGCAAATATTAGATTTGGCAGAGTTTGCTGTTTGTATCAGGAAACCGATTGGCGTTATTGATTGACAGATGTGACCAAATGTTTAGAAAGTCTGTCCTCTATTGGATTCTGGTAGGTGTTTCAGCAAACAGCCCTAATACAAGGCAAACAGAGTTATTGGAAGAAGTACCAGCCTGTGTTAGCACAGTAAACTGAAGGCTGTGCAAACAGCTTAAAAGAATCTGGCCACCTTCATATAACCTTTGATGTAGGTATTGATCCTCCTGAAGGTGGCAAAAAGTTTGAACAGGGAGCAGATTGAGTGGGATCAGATATATATAAACACCGTCAGAATGTAAATGTTATCTTTAAGCTACGCTGTCGGCTGGGTAATGGATGGCTGTTTGGAATTTATCTTCTCCCAAATCTCTAAATCCATGCAGCAATAAAAATTAATAATAACTTTTAGATAGACTGCCTCCTAAGTCGCGCTCTCCTCCCCCCGGTAAGTAGAGCGCCAGGCATCTTTAATTCTGCTAAGCCGAGGACGGGGGCTTGCAGCGAGCAGAGGCCGCGGCCTCCAGAGCTGCTGGCCCAGGGATACCCTAAGAGAGTGGCTCAGGGATGTGCTAACGGGGTGGCCCATGGGTGAGCTGATGGGGTGGCACATGGATGAATTACTGGAGCAGCAGAGGAACGCGCCGATGTGGTGGCAGCGGTGACATGCGGCTGCATTAACGAGGTGCCACAGGGATGCGCTAATGTGGGGGCACGTGGATGATTCATCTGGTGGCCCATGGAAGATTCATCTGGTGGCCCATGGAAGCACTTCCGAGGTGGCACGGGGAGAAGCTAAGGGGTTGGCACACGGATGCACTAATCGGGTGGGACAGGGTGGCACATAAACGCGCTAACGAGGCGGCGCGTGGATGCGCTAGTGGAGCACCACATGAACGCACTGATGTGGAGCACGTGGATGTGCCAACAGGGTGGCACTAATGGGCTGGAAAAACCTGGGACAAATCTTACCTGTCAGAGGCTTCTCACATGACCTCCAGCCCAGCTGTGCTCTCCAGGACTGTGCCTTCTCCTGGGGCACACGGAGCCACGGCTGTCGGCAGCCTTCCTGCCACGCTCTGCGGAGGAAGAACTGCCTTGAAAAAGGCGTTTGAAGGTGGATTTGCCACACGGAAAAGGGCAGATGGGATCATCCCCCACCAGCACCAGCCGGGGCACAAAAGGCAGCACCACCCCAGCACCCACTTGCTGCTGGCTGCCCGTGGCACGTCCCAGTGGGGACACACAGCCAGCGCCAGTGCCTTGAGGACATCCCTGCAGCTTCTTCCCATCTCGCCACGGTGTTTACCAAAGCCACGGAGCGACTCAGCTGCCTGAGTCTCCCCGAGGCCTGGCACGGGCTTGGCACAGCCGCCCGCGTGGCAGCTCCGGCTCCAGCACCACACGAGGGGCGGCCGAGCTGCGCATCGGATTTGCATGCGCGATTCCCCTGGTGTGTTGTGCGGAGCGGCTCTGCATGCGCGGGTGACCGTTCATGCATCCCAGTGCCATCTGTGGCGACAATTACCACAAGCACACATGTAATCAAGGTAATTACGCGCACAAATTGGGCGTGTGATTGCATGGGCATTGCTATGATTTTATTTTTTTTGTCGTTGTTGTTGTTTTTTATGTACGTATTTATTCATTTACTTTAAAGTTAGGCCTCCAGATACTGAAAGAGACTCTAAGTTACGTTTTAAATTATCTGGCCCATCTGGCTGTACTTGCAAATAGCGACTGTTTATAGTGAGAGATATTAAACAGACGCTGTTGATCGATGGGTTAATCATTGCCGGAGGGGAAAAGGGGTTGGTTTATGCTGCGTGTTGACCCGTGATACACGGTAACTAATGACGGGTTTGAGCACAAACAGGTAACGAGCAGCTTTTCGCTTGAGAAGGGCCTTCTAATAAAAATTACAGTGTACACATCATAAGGACGTATCTGATGGATCATTGCTGCAGCACAGCGCAGCAATGGACTTAAATAAAGCCCCGATTAATTATTAAACCTGAGTACCGTGTGGTTCCAGTTGTACAAAAGCCGGGAAGAGCTGGTGAAGCTCACAAGGTGCCAAGGCCTTGCGTTTTGAGAGGGTCTCTACCCTCAGAGCTTTGCCCATCCTCTGTTCCTCACCATGCACTGGCATGGGTCGCATCCAGCTCCCCAAAACCAAAATCACAGAATCATTTTGGTTGGAAAAGACCTTTAAGCTCATTGAGTCCACCCATTCCCCCAGCCCTGCCAGGGCACCACTGCCCCGTGTCCCTCAGCACCACATCTCCACGGCTTGGAAACCCCTCCAGGGATCAGGGGGACTCCACCCTTGCCCTGGGCAGCCTGGGACACGCCTGGGCAACCCTTGACAGTGGGCAAGAAATTGTTCCTCAGCTCCAACCTAAACCTCCCCTGGTTGGGGCAACTGGAAGCCAGTTCCTCTTGTCCTGGTGCTTGTTCCTTGGCAGCAGAGCCCGACCCCCCTCAGCTCCAAGCTCCTGAATTTCAGGGAGTTGTGGAGAGCCAGGAGGTCTCCCCTGAGCCTCCTTTGCTCCAGGCTCAACACCCCCAGGTCCCTCAGCCGCTCCTCCCCAGCCTCCTGCTCTAGCCCCTTGCCCAGCTCCGTTGCCCTTCTCTGGCCACGCTCCAGCCCCTCCAGGTCCTGCTGGGAGGGAGGGGCCCAAAGCTGAGCCCAGGTTTCTAGGGGCAGCCTCCCCAGTGCCCGGTGCAGGGGGATGATCCTTTCCCTAGTGATCACTGAGACACTTCCCAGTAAAAACAAGCTAGGCCCAGTTTCACGAGCACGCCGTACACGTGAGATTTACGGCACCGTTTGGCAGGGGGTGACCCATCCTTGCCATTCGACAACGCCGGGCCACCTCAGCTGCCGCAGAGCAGTGGGCGAGGGCACCCCTGCCCCTTCCCTCCCTCCCTTCGAAGCGCTGCACGTTCACTTTAGGAAGCATCTCTGTTCTTTGCTGGCCAAGCAGAAGAGCGCAGCACGCGGTGCAATCAGGAAAGCCATTAGCACTGCCATCTCTTCGGAAAAATTAACATTATTCTTTAATGCCGGGCCCTACTTAGGTAGCACTCAGCAACGCAATGGGCTGCTCCAGTCACACCAGCTTATGAAGCCAACCATAAAGCAAAACAGCTCCGGAAGGACACCCGATAATGCATCTCCCCCACTATCTTCTTCAGCGACAGAACGAGACGATTGGCCATTAAAGCACCAGGAAGATATTTTGGTGTGTGCTAAAGCCCTTGTTGGTTTACCCAGGCCAGCCCCTGCGTCCATAGCCCTGATGAGAGCCCTGAGGTCTAGGGAAGAGACTTCACCACCTGGTATCTGAACTGCTCAAGCTTTCTTCTCCTCAATGTATCACCTTTGGGGAGTTTTAAACCAAAGATGACAAAAGCTTTGAGCCAAAGCGCTTAAATCAAGTGAGCGTTTTGCAAAGCCAGCAGCTGGGAGGAGAAGTGTGGAGCAGCGGCCAGGAGCACGCCTTCCTCAGAGCCACATCATGGGGACGCTTCCTTCCCAACGCCCCTGCTGTAACCCCACAGCAAGCAGAAGAGTTTTGTCGGCATGAAATGACCAGAAGACAGTCAGGGTGTGCCACTCCTCATGGAAATGAACCCAGCAAGGCATGGGCACCACAAATGGGCAAAAGAAAAACAAGGAGCCACCAAATTCCAGCTTCAGATGTAGAAAAAGTCTAGTGGGACTCACAGCACACGTGTGGTCGTCTTTGCTCCTGGAGTGTTCTCTTGTTCAGGGTGAGTTCCCAGGGCTGCTCGTGCTTTGGCTGATGCCCAAGGACGCGGCTGTTGGGCGCCATCCCTCAGGCATTGAGGAAGGACGTTGAAGGATGGGTGGCAGAGCTACAGCTCCTGGAAATTAAATGAAGGGAAATTTCCATGATTTGGAGTGAGAATGAGCTGAGGACACCCCAGGGGGGTGAATCAGGGAGCGTGGGGGCTGCCTGCCAGGGCAGAGTGTGTTTTAGTAGAGGGCTGCTCTGTTACTTGGAGCTTAAAGCCTCCAGCAAGTTATAGAATCATAGATTGGTTGGGTGGGAAGGGATCTTCTGAGGTCATCTGGTGCAACCCTGTCCCTGCAGGGAGCAGGGCCATCTGCAACTAGAGCAGGTTCCTCAGAGCCCCCAACAACCTCCCCTGCAATGGGGACAGGGATGGGGCAGCCACCACCTCTCGGGGCAACCTGGGCCAGGCTCTCCCCACC
>WEIS01039039.1:20993-48314 GCA_013389965.1 Todus mexicanus | reverse complement strand
AGCACCTTCTCAAGTACTTCTGCTGACCAAAAGGAACTGCAGAATATGAGAAATTACGACCTAAATAAATTATGACTCATGTTGCAGCATTCACTCTCAGACAAAAGGCAGTCAGCACTTACACATACCTAGCGTTGGTATATATTATCTCATAAATTTCATGGTGAGCTCAAGAAATCTGATTACTAGTCTCCTAAAAATTCCTAATGCAAACCTCTGTTTCGATCTTTGAAGCAGCAAGTGATAACACAAAAGACTTTGTAGGCACCTTTTTTGTGAGTTAATAAAACCTCAAGGCAGTAATAATGGCAGCTAGTGGGTAATTCATCATGTGTGGCACACCGCGAGTGATATAGCAGCGGAAGACTATCATTAGAGGCTAGTGTCTGTGTGTTAGCAGATGAACTACGCATTAAAAAATGAGATTTTTCCCCCCACACACAAATGAGGTCATTAATTCAAACACTCTTTTTGTCTCTCCTTGTTATGAAGAGGTTGCTAATGCAACACAATAGAGCAGCGCTTCATCTCCAACAATTGGAAACTTAGCATTCTGAACCATTCTCTCTTTGTTCCCGTCTCTCTTTATTGAATTTCATTAGTACTGAGACTCTAGATCATAAATTATATATATGAGATAATGCGTAATTTTGGTGTTTTTTAAACTTATGTATAACATAGGGCAAAAGTGAAAAGAAAGGAGCATGTCAGAATTCTGAGCAGAGAACAGATGGGTGGTTTGGCACGGAGACAAAGACGTTCGCATACATTCGTCGCTCTTAGAGTGAAGCACTAATGCTGATGTTGCTGATCAAATGGATGTATGGGAAAATGCATCTTCCACTAAGCACGGTGCTTTATGACATGATACCTTTAAATTACCTGACACACTCTTGAGAGCTAAATGTTTGAAAGCTCTTGTTCTTTTCTTCATTTCAGTCATTTTTTAATATCGTATGACTCGTGTTTTGCCTGAGCACCCAGTGTAAGCGAAGTGCTGGCTTTCAGCTGTGGTTTCCCTGGGAAGAAGGGCTGAAGTATCCAGAACTCGAGCTATCCCACCAGGACTGGCTTAGCTGTGAGCCTCCTGAATAGTCTGAGTTGATCAATAAATCGTCTGCACTCTGTCTATAGACACATCAGGACTGTGGCTCATCCTACCCCACTCTATTTCAGACCCAGACTCTTGCCCAGTATTTTGGTTTTCTTCTTTAGTTGGGAACCTGCTATTGGGCTGGATAAGTCTAATCCTGTATAACTACAGGAGAGGTGCCAGTAGCATAGAAATTGTAAAATTCAATTTATTTATTTTTTCTCTACTGGAAGACTTTGTGAGATCCCTGTAAAGATTCTGGTGCAATCAGTGAAAAGGAAAATAAATTAAAAAACCCCACACACACACAAAAAAGAGGAAAAGCCACAATGCTGCCTTCCCTCTAGGCACTGGATTTCTCATCACTTGTCATTGCAAATTTCCACAACTGCTTTTGGCACCATTTCAAAAATTCTAACTCCGTGCTATGCTTTGTTTGATTAATGGCTGATTCCAGAGATTTTCTCTAGTGATCCTCACGTGAGACATAAAGAATTATCAGTTGCTTCAGCAGCATCTGGGGGCAGAGTATGGCGAGGATCTAGTTTGCTTCCCTGAGTTTATAATGAAACATCTTATTGTATTCCTTGCCCTGAGGTAATAATTTCAGACATTCTGCATCTGCTTAGCCCGAGTGTTGCAGGTTTGCTTTAGCAAAGTGAGAGAATATAGGAAGAAATTGCTATTGATAACCACTAAACCTACAATTATTCCCATGCTATGAGACATTTGATTTGGCCTTACTGTGTTAATTCAGTTTTATATATACAATAGTATAAACCAGAATACTCCAAAGCAACTGACTCCGGGATACTAACGACTCCATTGCCAGAAGTTTTATTCTGAATATTAGAGAAAATAGTGAGGAAAATGATCCTGGTACTGCTCCATTGTGGAGCTGGGCTTACATGTTTCAGATCCATGTGGAAGTCGAGTTAGATAATCGGTATGGCCTTTCTTGAGTGACGAAAAGAAAAAGTATTTTATCTCATAGTTGTGATTAACCCAGCTTCTAAATTCAGGGACTTCTCTGAAAAGAGCTAAGGCTTTATTATTGGGCTTGATTTTACCACGAAGTGTACAAATCAGGAAAGGTTCCATTAAAAGTCAGCAGCAGCCTGAAGCCCGTCAGTGTCGTTCTGTCTGATACGTTGACCCTGGGGAAAATTTGCTACTGCAATTGCTGCTCTTGCCTTTCCCTTCCTTCCCCATCATTATCTGTCTCCAGTGCAGTGATTCTGTTCTAAGATGGCTTAGAGAAAAAAAAGAAATGAAGCAGAGAAGTTAAATGACTTCTCATGAGCTGCACAGGAGGAATATGTCAGGATCCAGACTGGAGCCCAAGCAGGTGCTTTTTTTCAATCTATACCTGATTTCTAGTACATTTTGGAACTGGCGAAGTTTGAAAGTGTCTAAAACCAGTTAAAGAAAAACAAATGCAAACCAAGAGGAATAAACGGCAAGTTTGGTAAGGTTTCACTGTGTGTACCATCATTACAAAATTTCCCTTCACCTCAGGGACTTGTTGCACCCTTTTCTGTCCTTCTTCTGCACCCCATTTCTCCACGGCCGTGGTATTTTTACCAGTTTATGGTGGTTTTCCCATGAGTGAAGATGTCAAGCTTCTTCTGTAGCTAGATGTACTCTTAAAGTTTTGCATTTCTCAGCTTAGATAGTTCTGTCTCTAGGAAACATCGTGTTCGTTAATATCTTGAATCAGGAAGGCACTGAAGCATGTACCGGAAGATCAGTTTGCGTTGCAGTAGGACTGTATTAGGACTATATTTAACCATTCTTTTGATTAAGCATAATTTTCGTCTCTGCAGTACTTCAGTACTGTTCTGAGGTATCTTCTTTCTCATCTCTCCCTACATATGCAAACTTTTAGTTTCCAGAGACAAGATCTTGCAGTAGTTGGATCAGAAGTCTAACTGGGTAAGATAGTTCTTCCATTCCTTCCAAATAGCCTGCCAGTTCCAACACCAGTGTATCTGATGTGTAAACTGGCCAGCAGGGCTTCATAAATTTATTCTTTTCCTTCAACAGTTTAATCCCTTGGTCTTTCCTCTAGAAAAATTCTCATGACTGCAGCAGGAATTTTGCCTGAGGCCTGTAGAATCTGAACCAAGATTTAGCTGTGCTACTTGACGATTATTGCTATAACACACTGAAAAATTCTCCAGTATGAATCCCTAGGGGATCTAATTCTGACCTTTCAGCAAATTGGGTGTGGACAAGAAGCTGAACATTTCAGAAAGTGTTGTAATTAATACTAAGCAAGGGAAATAATTTGATGGTATTTTAAGAATGTCCCCTTGGTTAGTTACAAAGCGAAACTCAAAAGAAAGATTTAAAAGCAGTTCCACATAATCGGCTTCAAAGACTGTGGTGCGGGATTCCTGTGTTATGGAAAATGGAAAAGAGTCTTTGAACAACTAGAGGTGGAGGTTTCAACCTACTGATTTGTTCCACGTAACACATTTTTTTCCACTACCGCACAATCTTTTTCGGTAGTGTTACTTCTAAACCCCTCCCAAGGTTTAACTTTATGAGGAAAACGTTACTGGAGATGCTTTGAGTTTAATACAAAGTTCTTGGCAGATGCAAAGTAGCAGTTTGCTGTAAAATGACCTTTCAGTACCCTGGTGTCCCCGAGGCAGATGCATTACTGTGCTTTCACCCCTCACATGTTTATTTGATGTTTGATATTTAATGATCAATTTTTGCAGTCCTATTTGGGCAATACGAAAGCCTCCTCAAATACACCACTGAGATTTTCCAGTGCTTATGTGCTGTTCCTGGTAGTCGTACCCCCTCCGCTCGGGCTGTGTCCGCAACAAGGGTTGAAAAGGAAGAGGAGAAGAAGGACACGTAGGTCAGTGTGGGCATCTTGAGTCGCCCAGCCTGTGGGTGCTGTCGCCTGTGGCAGTCTGGTTCAGCTTGGGGTAAGGGCAGGGAGAGCAGCAGAGTCAAATACATCTTGCTGCTCTCTTCCTCTCAATGCTGCTTCAGCTCTGCTGAATTCACATGGCAGCAGTGATCTTTTGCTACATCCTTAGGGAATATACTCTGTAAAATACAAATTTCTTTGCCTTTTGAAGTATGTTTCTATTGATGGCTGACCTTTGCTGTGACTTTCCAATTCTGCAGCGTTTCATAGAACAGTTTGGGGCTTCTAGGTATCTGAAGAGCCTCCCTTAGCCCAGTGGCTCTCAGCTCACCATCATGGTTTTGTCAGCATTCTTCTGGTGCTTCCCCTGGCATGCCTTTTAATTATTTTTTTTAACAGAAAACTTGTTTATTCATTTTTTGTAATCATGGAAGCCATTTAATCCAAATACTTAATTATGTTTCTCTCCAGTTTAGGTCTGGAGCCACTTTGCATTTGTTTTAATCAGAACAAGATTTTCTAAATGAAGCCCCTTTTCAGTGGATTTCAACTCAATTAGAGATCAGAATCTTAACTTCTGTTTAGGGCAGGCATTCAGAGAAGTCTCTAAGTTTGTCTTTAACTCACACTGACTTCAGCGGTACTGTTGAAGGTACCTTAGAGCTGAGCCTGTGCTTCAGTGCCCTGCTGGTCTGGGCCTCAATATCCACACAGGGCTTGGGGATTTTAACCTGTTTTACCAGGTCAAAGAAGAAACGAAATTATAACTATTTGGTTTATAACTGCCCTTCCAAATCACTGATTTAGTTTTTATTTCTATGAGTATGTATTTTATTGGCATCTTAACTCCCAGGTGGATGGAGTTTAGAGGCAGAGAGCGATCACAAGTTATGAGGGAACGCGTGGGAGAGGCAGAACGAGTTGGAATGTGTCAGACCCTGTGAGTATGGTCTAGTGTGGTTGGGTTTTATAGTTCCAGCCTTGAACTGGAATGTGCCCTGTACATGTAGTGCTGGAGAAAATGAAGAGCTATTACCTAGGTCTTTGCAAGCACACAGAGCCACTGCTTGAGTTCACTGGCAGCGGAGTCTATTTCTTACAGTGCTGTTTGCACTGAGTAAAGCAAAGGGCTGGAGCCAGATTCCCTGATAATACATCAGGAAATCAGGTCGTGGAGCAAAGATTACTCAGGTGTGTATATATATATATACACACACACACATCTATAAAGCAGCAACTGTCTCCAAATATGTTTAACTTTCACCATTGCAAATAAGTAGCCAATTTTGCTGTTTCTCTTTAGCCAGCAGAAACATAACTAGTGTAGAAAATTTACCAAATCAGAGCTTTAAAACGCTTTCTGAAAGCAAAAGACAGCCTGTGTTCTGAGAAAAACCATCGGGAGTCCTGCGCACTGGTTTTCAGTTGCTAGAGGGCAGCATTGTATAAACAGTGAGAGCGTGACATCAAGGTCTGTAAGCATCTCATCGCTCTGAGTTTAAATGTAGTACTTCTCAAGGATATCAGTTTTACAATCAGGATTTAATTAAAAAAGCTATTTCTACTTTGATTGCTGTCTCAGTGATGTTAACATTCATGTTTCTACGTTTCCCCTGTTTCTTTTTGGCTCGTTGTAAATGCTTAAGGGACAGTTGCCTTGGTCTTGTCTTTTTTTCTTGCAACAGTTCATGTGAGTAAAGAAATGAAGAGATTTTAGGAATAGTTCCCCAATTTATTTTATTTACTACATGAAAATTGTCTACAATTAATTCATTTCCCTGCTTCCTCAGTAGGTGGCATTCGCAAAATATTTCTGTACGTATTGACTCCTGAAACAGAGAGCAGTAAGGTATAAAACTCGTGACAAATTATTTGTGTTTTACTCCTGGGAGTTGCTTTGATTCCATCTCAGATGGGTGTGCCTCTGCTTTATACCGCTTCTCTTTGGCTATTCCTTATTTTGCTAATCCAGTGCTTGCTTAACATGCAGTTTAAAACAGTATAGAATTAGTTTTGTTCACGGGGCTCATAAATAACCAAGCACTAGAACAATACTTACTGTAAATTTTCTTTTCAAATACTCTTACAACCCAATTTTCAATTATATTCAATTATAAAATGTAAAGATCTGCAATTCTTGCAGTCTCAGTAAAATGATTGAGCTTTTTGTGGCTAGATAGAGCTATTTGTGGCATAGAAGTCAGCATAAGAAAATCAGTCTTTTAAAATGCGGCAATGGATTTGGGGATTCTGGGTGGGACATCTTTATCAGACATCTGAAAACTAAGAACATCTCCAAATTGGGAGCTACTTCTGCACATTGTACTATAGTTGCTCTGGGTTCTGCTGCTTTCAGCCTCCTGGGGAGATTTATTGTGGTGGTTGTTCATTTAACAGATTTCACAGAAACAGGGAAGAGCATCTGCTGGGCTGCCCTGAACTTTCCCCAGCTAGGCTGGCTCTCAGGCACGCTCCCCGTGTCTGGGAAGGGCTGGACTTCACATTCCAGCCCCGACCCTGACCGTGCACTTTGCACTGGCAAGCTGTCGGCGTGCTCCACGCGGAGCGAGTGCTTAGGCAGAGTTGAACTTGCTAGACAAACCACGTTTCATGGGAGAATCCTCAATGCCTTTTTAGGGAAACTTGATGTACTTGTCAACTAGTGGGAATCTAAGGGAAGATACCAAAAGTAACATCGATCACAAAGTTTCTTCCAAACTGTCCCAGATTCCGTCCCTGAGACTGATGCCCTTCAAGGTCCGTGAGGCCAAGGTTGTTTCTTTAATTCCTCTGCTGCCTGCTGGCCTCCCAGGATTCCCCATTTCCCTTCGAGCTTAGCATTCAAGTAGCATTTCTTTCCTGCAGAATCAAAAATGGTCCTTCGTCCTACCTGGTCACTCTCATCCCCCCTGAACCTGCTTCTTACTCCCTAGTGCAGACAGGAGAAATCTGTCAGAGAAGAGCTGGAACACAAGATCCTCTTGGAATGTGAGGACTGTCATTATTTAGGCACAGGAGAATTAATGTTGTTACTTAGGTGTAGTAGACATTGGTACTGATGCAAATTTCTTTCACTCAGATAAAAAAAGAAGTGTTTAACCATTTTACATTGTTACAAGACCAAGGCCAGCTTCTAAAGAAGTGCAAAGTAGCATCATAGTGTTGAAACCAGTGGGGTGAACTGGCTCACACCAACAACAGACATGCTCTTACTGGTCTCTTGTGTTTTGCCAGCGATGTCTGCTAATAAAAATGCAGCCTGTAATTGGAAATCTCTTTGTTTTAAAAAAGCTAAATTAAGGACTTAATCTGTGTTTAATGAAATAATGGTCTGGATGGAAAGTCAGAAAAAGTTCAACAGGTGTTGAACCTTTGACAGTTTATTTGCTTGAGCTACTAAGCTCAAAGACTTGCTTTTGTGTCTGGTCACCATCTCCCACTAGGCTGAGGGCAGTCAACCTGAATCATGAGGGGCTAACTGCAAGAAGCTCCACGTATATAAACCCTTACAAGAGAGGCACTCTTCAGCCTAGGTGCCAGGCTCAGGTCTCCCAGGATGACATTCCTTGTGACTGAGCATAGGAAACCCTGTCAAACACCAGTGTAAAACATGTGGGGCCTCAGCTCAGGCTTTCCTTTGCCAGCCTTTTGCAACCAACCAACAGACCCCGCCAGAATTAGCATCTCTTGACACCCACTGTGGACAGTCAGAGTGAAGGAGCCATGGTGCCGTCAGTCCTTCTGCTTGGGCACGAGGTGCTGTGGTGCTGAGAACACTGCCTGAGTCTCTTGTGTAACCTGCGGCAGCCCCTTCCAGAGCCAGCAGAGCCTTTCCACTCCCTACAGTGGGAGCTGAGCCAGGTTTTTGGTACCTCACAGTTCTTGCAGGCCAGAATAAACCTTCCCATGGAAGGTCACCCCATCACAGCCTGTTGTGTGGTTTCTTTCTCTTCTCCCCTGTACCTGCCATAAACCAACTTATGCTGGCAAGAGAGTTCTGGAGGGGGTACCACACAGTTCTGACCTCCAATGTGCTTCTGCAACAGTAAGCAGCAGACTTCAGTCTGTACAGGCTGACAAGCTCCTTCCTTTCACCAATGCTACAATCAGTTCATTTTTTAACTCTCTGCCTTTATCTGCAGGCTCTCGGTATGAAATTTCTTTTGGCTGTTTGTCTAGTTTTTAGTTTCACAACTACAGAACAAAAAACACTTTTAGACCTTCCTTTAAAAACCTTTCTTTTATTTTTTTCCCCTTACTTCTGGGAAGCAAAAAGCAGCCAAAGACACACAGTACTGAATAAGTCCAATTATACTGCATTCTTGTGGTTGAGTAAGACACTGAGCAACTAAAACAAACTAACATAAACAGGGAAAGCCAAATTAAATACTTACATTTGTATAGTGCAAGAGGATCCTGGGCTCAGGAATGTAATTCAATCTTTATTTATTTTTTAAGTAGGCAGTGCATAAAATAGTTGGGGATCTTTGCGATGCAGCTCTAAGGTAGTGGAATACTTTCTGAGCAGAGAGTCAGCTAATACAATATTGTAAGGGGACTACATGTTTGCTCAGTGTGCAGGAGAGCTTTCACAAATCTAAAGAGAGGATCACCGAGCCAGTCACGGCTCTTCATAACACGAAAGCAAATTATCAAATGGATACCTGACACCAAATGGGGAGAGAGAATTTGGGTGTCTAATTGACACATACACAATCTGCTTAGCGCTGGAAGTGTGAAGTTCTACATGAAGCAAAAATGATTGTGGTATGTAAGGAATGCAGATGTTTATCTATATATCATTGCCACTGGGCCTTCTCACAGTCCCCCTAATAACTGTGCTGCAGAAAGAGCTTTTGGACTTTTCCAAAACAAATCTGACCTTCCCATCACTCCTCACTTCAATGTGCTTTGTACGAAAGAAGATCCATGAACAAGTAGCTGCAGTATAATATGGATGTTAGGAAACAGACGCAGCACATGATTTTAGAGCGAAAGATCAGGGCAGAAAGATTTCATTTGGCGGTAGCACAATTCACTTGCCAGTTATTCACTCCGTGCCAGTAATTCCTGTGCTGCTTCTGAGGTCCACCAGCGTTGTGTCAGATGCTGGCAATTGGTCCCTGAAGCACTGACACACAAAATGACTTTTTCCTTCTGTTGAATTGGATTGAAGAAGCTGCAATATGTTAAAGACTACTTTTCTGTGCGCACAAATGCCAGCGGCCATCACTGGGGTGTTTGGGGACTGAAGGAAGTGCGATACATAGATAGTCACAAATGAAATGGAAGGTGAGTCATAAATTTCATTAAACAGTGGTCCAATTAAGGGCTATGTAGATGATTGGCTTTTCCAGGTTCCTTGATCTTTATGAAGGTTTCTGCTCAACCTCAAGTTTGATTTCTGCTCAGCGTTAATAATCAGGAATTCCAAATCCATGAAATCCATGCCCATACTCCAGATTCTCTCTGTTATAATAGCGTAGAGAATTTGCCTTGAAGGCTGTGATAAAATGATAGAT
Organism: Todus mexicanus; assembly: GCA_013389965.1. Taxonomy (NCBI): domain Eukaryota; kingdom Metazoa; phylum Chordata; class Aves; order Coraciiformes; family Todidae; genus Todus; species Todus mexicanus. Next base: position 38,809 of record WEIS01039039.1, on the reverse strand, counting down.
CCATGATGGTTCTGTGGCTCAATGTAAACATTGAGGGGATGGGAGGGAATCTCTTGTTATTCTCCTTTGCCAAACTGTCACTCTGGTCATTGTAAAGAATCTTCATAAATGGTTTTTATTTCTTTGAATTGGTCAATAGGAAGATGTCAGAGAGTGGAACTATTTGGTTGGGTTAATGACTGGGCTAGGTGATCTCAAAGGTCTTTTCCAATCTAGGAAGTTCTTTGATTCTGGTGCCCTGTCCTGAGGTTTACCCGTTACAACCTTCTGGGGGAATAACCCCCTTAACTCTGGTGCTTTGCCTTGTGTCTGTTTCGAAAAATTCTCAAACTAGAAGGCAGCAGTGTTTGTCGGAAATTAAAAAATGTTGTCGTCCTCAACTATTTCAGCCTAGCATCTATCAAAGGGATATTTAACCTCCTGTTTTCCTTCTCCCCCATTTTTTCTTTCTTTGAATGCCTGTTTTCTTCTCCTTCCCCTCCCCAGCTGGCTGCAGCAAAAAAAATCTGTCCGATTTTTCTGGAGTTTTTCCCCTTTAATATTCAGTCTGCACAGTCTCCACAATAAAAGGTTACCAACCTTGGCTTTCGCGTATACAATTAATACTGGCTTTATGTTGTAATCCCCGTTCAGTTTGCTGATCGGCCTTGCACCATCCCCAGCTGTTGTGTAAGCCAAAATATCAAGACGTCACTGTTAAGAGCAGTGGCCTCGCTTTAGCTTTTCCAACGCGCATTTAGTCCCTCGTAAGAGGCTAATTTTTGTGGAACAATTTCCACAGAGGCTGCTGGAGACTCAATGGCTCTGGAAATTGAGCCCCTCATTAGTGAGCCTACAGATGGATACAGGCACTTCATTACAGCTGAAAAATGAAAATAGGTAATGTTAGCGGTATTCCTGGTGCTTACCCCTCTTGCCCCTCTGGTTCATATCCCATGTTGTTGTTTCGGTGTTTGCATCACCCAGCCAGCTTGAGGGCCTGAGGAGTTTCCCCACTGAACCAGGCCTGAAGCAATCTGTCCTTTGGCGGTGAATCACTGGTGGCACTTACACTAGATAATGTGCTGTCACAGAATCCTCTGGGGCTGCTCTCATTCTTGATAGAGTTGTCTTCTTTGTCCCTCTATTTCATTTTGAAGGCCAGGGGCTTCTCATCCAACTGACCTACACTGGTGGAATGAAGAAGTTAGTGGATAGTAAGTATCCTAGGCACGGACAATCACTCAAGACAGAAAGAGATGGTTAAGTGGAGTGTATGTTGAGATATATAAATTCCCAGTTTACACACCCTCTCCTCTACCATCAAATCTTAGTAAAGATTTAGAGTCTTAGAGCTGAGCAGAGATGACAAAACAAAGTGTGTTGTACCCGTTTACACGCCATATGCAGCCCATATGATGAGGCAGGACGTGAACACTCCTTGGTGGGTGCTGAGAAGTGCAAAAAAATACTCTCTCTGGAATACTCAGGCATATACTTATATATAGGATGGAAAGCCTGTGGACTGCAGACTCAATGCACTTTCTGGGCCTAATGAGTTACCTCCTTTTTCTCCTGCTGTCAGGGAGCAGCTCGCAGGGTTTAGCTGCTGCCTGCAGATGTGAAGGGAGCGCATAGCGCCTGGCTTGTCTTGCAGCACTGCTTCCTCTGCGCTCCTCTGCTTCCTGACAAGGGAACCTCCACGTCCTGCCCAGTGGACCATGGTAAAAATTAACAGAGTAAACTTGATGGTCGTGATTTCCTCCTCTGCAGTATTTCTAGCAAATTGGGTACCTGAATTCCTCAAGGGCCGGGATATTGTAGATATAATTGCCAGTTTTGGGGGGCTCACAGGATGTCCAGCATAATCAGTGCCCAAGGGAAAGCCAAGAGAACAGCTGGAGCCTTGCTCAGGGTGGGAGAGCTCTATTCTGTGAAAGGTAATGGAAAACTTTACTGTTCTGTTTTGGTGCTGAGTAACTTGATCTATGTGGTTATTTTTATTCCTTTCTGTTTACATTCTTAGTGCCTTTTCTGATTTTTAGACATATATGTACTTTTCCCTTCTATCTCTTATGAGCTCCTGGATAGAACTCTGCTTCCCCCTGAAACCCTTTCCCCTTAAAACCACAGACAAACACAGATTAAAGGTATGTGCTTTTGCAAGAGGTCTGTGTTCACCCTGTTGCTCTCTGGATTAAGATTGCAGTGGTTTATGCACATGCAGCTGCTTTCTAATTAAAGCCCCCATCTGCCCTGGCTTTAACACCAGGCAACTGCAGTGAAGCCCTTAACTCTCTCTGTTGCTTCTGCCCTTTGTCTTATGGGCACATGAAAGGATGAGGGGATGGATGGACGGATGGCAAACCAAAAGCACAGTCCTAAGCCTTGCTGGCTTTATGCTCAGTACATCTGAAGAGGGAAGGATGTGGAAGCCAGGTCTCTTTCTATTCCTTAGGAAATTCTGCTCTTAGTCTGCTTCAGCACTCATTCGAGACTGGGCTGCACTCCTTCAGTCTGCTGCTCAAAGACTTCTTACATTATCATGTCTGCTCCATTTAATTGCTGACAACCCCTGACAGGCTCCTTCTGGGAAGAACATTTGTTTGTCGTGTAAAGCAGGTTATCCTCTCAACCACTCACCCAAAGGATCCCCTGTCTGAAGGGAATGAGTCCTTAGTAATTTCTCACTTGCTTTGTGCTGCTTCAGCTGTAGAAAAGAAGTAGGAGAGCCCTGTGGTTTGGCTCTGGAGACCGGGTTCTTTGCTCACCACGTAAGGCAGAGCCTCCCATCCAGGTTGGAGAATTCAGGCAGCCACGTCACCCAGAAGGGGTTTTGTACAACTCCTCTAAGTGATAGATGAGATAAATGGATACAGACAAAAGTGTTGTCTCATTTCCTTGGAACCGAGCAATTAAATAGGGAATCTGTAGTACAAGATTTAAAAAAAATAATTCATCAAACCCAAAAACTTAGGAAAAATTGTCTTTTTTGACTCTTTGAACACTGTTTAGACTTTCACAACTGAATCAGCCCAAGTTTGTGGCTTATTATGCTGTCTGGTCTTGATAACTTTTGAAACTTTGTCCAAATGAACTATTCAGATCCTGGGTGGAGTAACACTAACGGTGATGTAACAGACCTGAGGTCAACGCATCTCCTCCCAGTGTGTGGTCTGTGAATAATATGTGGGCCTGTGGGTCCCAGAAGCAGTGATCTCTTTGTGAAAGAATTTGCAAGAAAGGGCAAGAAAGGGTAGCTGTATCACAGTTAATACTCCCATTTCCTCAAAGAATCCATTCTGCAAAGGAGGAGGGAATGTGCCTTTCCAACCTTCATCTGTTAAAGAGCACTCCAGGGGAAGGCGCTCTGGCTGGCTGGAGCTGGGTACACCTGAAGGAAGTCTCTATTTGAAATGAGTGCTTGCAAGATAAACAGAAGTCAATATATGATGCAGGTGACTGACAGTTTCGAAAGTCAGAACATCTTTGTTTCGATGCCTGGAGATGGATTTAATTGTGATGTGTGAACTGTGATAATCACAGAATAGAAGAGAGGGTGTGGGACAATCTCTTCTCTCTAAACATGACTTTAAGAGTATTGCTAATTTTAGAACGTTAACCGTGGTGGCTTCTTCCCTCACTCGACAAATGTACTGTGTACAAATGAATGGCTACGTGGTAGTTTTAAGGGAAACTTAGTGGAATTTTTTTTAACCAAATGAATATTTAACCTTCCTGTGCATGTTCTGTTCTCCAAAACACTGTTCAGATTTGAATTGTTAAGTACTGAAGTTTAATGGAGACGTTCTAAGTCTCTCCCTCTAATATTCTCTTCCTATGTAGCGCAGAAAGGCTGGGTATTATTGTTTTATCCTGCGGTTTTATTTATACCCTGTGGTTTCACGTTGTGAACTTAATACTGTCAAAGTTATTCTTGACTCATGTGGTTGAGGTAGAGCTTGTGGATTGATTCAGAATAACAGTGGGCCTCATGGATGGATGGATGTCTTTGTAGATTTTCAGATGGACATTTTTCAAATGTCTTTAAAGGCAAAGCTTTTTATTAGCATCAACATGATCCCTCTTTGCTCATGCCATGGCACATGGAGAAGTTCAAATGGAAACCAAGACTCCACCTTGACAAAATCAGATGAAAGAAAGAAGCAATGAAGCAAGTCCACAGCGCGCTTCAAAGCTTCAGTGTAGCTGCTTCCCATATACCTCTTGATAACAAGTGTATGTTCCATGCATCATGTAAGATAAATGCTATCACATACATTGTTATTTGTAAGTAGGTCCCCCATGAGCCATCAAGCAAAAAGAGACCTTGAGGAATTCTTGCTGTGGACAGAGGCTGACAACCTTGTGGCTGATACTTTTCATGAGTAGTGTGTTTTCCTCACATTAACTAATATATTTTATTTATTTATTCAATTTACATTATCTGTTACCTTTTTTCGTTTGGAACTGAATTGGAAAAGCACATTTTCTAAGACAATGAGCATACATTTTCATATATTCCCTCTGTTCTGGTGATAGGTATGATGCATATTGGTGGGTAATAATGAAAAAAACAATAATAAAATGCAGTTTTTTCTCTTAGCTTTAATAGTTCATAATATTGCCTCTGAGTTAGGAATTTATACACATCAGATGACCTTGGCAAACTAGGTCTCTGAGGAGATAATGTGTCTGCGTAAGTGTGTGGTTTATGTATCATAAAAATTTAAGCAGCTGTTCTATATATTGCTATGTGACAGGGAATGAACTGAAAGCAAGAGTATGTGTAATTTTTTAGAGCTGTGGATGGCTTAGTCTCACTTGTTATTTTTTATTAAAGCTATACAGTAATGCTTAGTCATACCTTAGATGTAGTTCCTGGAATAAAGGTAGATTATGCCCTAGAGGTAAAAATCACCTTTATTCCATTGGTGCCCTTGGCAATTAAAGCCACATTGAAGGGATCATATTGCTTTAATTCATTGGTGTAATCTTTGAACGAAGCAGGGCTTATCTCCTGTACCATTTTACTCCGGTAACTAAACCATACCTCTTGCAATTGTATTCATTTTTTCAGTCTTAATTCCACTCAGTAACTACATTTCCAGACATTGTTCTTTGTGAAACTGAGGAAGGGGAAACAGTCTTCCTTTTCTCTAAGGAAAATGCAACTCCAAACCAGGGATTCCTACTGATGCGTATTTGAATTACAGAGTAAAAAGTTTTGAGGAAGAGCCCCCAAACCAGATCTGCCACCTGAATGAGGCATTCCAGACTGGAAAGGGCTTACTTGTGGCTGAAACCACAGGTCTTAGGAGAGCAGTCACTTCTATCTCATGGACAGGGAACCCTGCATGACCAGGTTTTGTGATGTTATAGCAGCCTTAGAGATTATCAGGCTGAAAACACACAGCTGCCTCTCTCTCCCTAGGTCCAAACACTTAGAGGAATGTGAGTCAGTGATGAATGAAGAGGTGAATAAAAAGTATTGCAGCAAGTGGTTTCCTTTTCTTACTTTAGTTATCAACCAGATCAGCACCTATACCACATAGTCACTCTATATTTACACAGAGGTCTTTTCCATCTTGCAGTAATTAAAAGTGGCCTTGAACAAGGACTGAGTGTAACAGGCAATTTAGAAGACTTCTGACCTGCTACAGCAGCAACAAAAGTCTGTGTGAAAGTGAGAATCTGTCCCTTACCTGTGAATATTTTAATATTGAATACATAACTGATTTTGAGTTTTTAAACAATGAATACATACTTGATTTTGAGACCTCGTATCTTTTTGGGTTTGTGTTTGTTTTGGGGAAGATAAGTTCCTAGGAATTTCTGATGCTTTAACCCACTAAATTCAGGGTAAGTATTGGTACTATTGATTTTTTTTTTGCTATTGAAAGTACTTTTGCAGATTTTATCCAAGTCATGTTTTCAACTGTCAGAAGTTTATTGTTGTTTTGCCACAAGCCTTGCCTCTTTATTGCAGATTATCGATTTGTATACGAAATCTCCTGTCCAGCATTTATTCACAGACTGGCTTTGGGCCAAAAATGGCCCCTTTATTTGCTCATAGCACACCTTACTCGTGCAAGAGTAGTGTATTATTTTCCTAATGAGCAGCTGCATTTTTAATTGCACGTTGTGGGAATAACCATCAGCTGGTGAAATACAGTGTGCTCAGCCTTCAGTGAATAAATGCGATCACCACTCTTCTGTCACAGAAACCCAGATTTTCTTGTGTCTCTTTGGACTGGTTGCAGCAGTGTTCCTCAAAAGAACATTTCTGGAGGGAGTGAGGTCTCTAGACCAGCTAACCCAACAGCAATTGCCTTTCTAGTTTTATCCTTTATGAAAATAACCCGGGCAGGGCTGAATTAACCTGGCCCTGTATTCGGGACATTTTTAAACACAAAATGAAACCTGCAGAAGTGTGAAATGCACACATTTGCATGATGAACATTATTAAAAAGTTCTGTATTTTGGAAAACAGGTTTTCTTTTCTCTGGCCTTGAACTGGCACGGAATGTAATTCTGAATCTGTAGGACATACAGAAATAGCTAATAATATTTTAATGGGTTTCAGTATTTATTTCCTAAAACCTCAACTTCTAGAATAATTTGATTCCACAAACATCTTACTTTTCCAAGTAAGTTTTTGAGTCTCTCGTTGTGAGAAATGCTCAGAAACACAAACCTCAATGACTTAAAATCTATTAAAAAAACCCCCCTAAGGTCAATTAAAATGGGTGTTTTGATTTGTCTCATTCTTTAGGGAAGGAGAAGTTGATTTACTTTTTAAATGCTTCAGACAGTCTTTAGTATCTCTCTCACTTTATTACCGCTTAATTATATCCCTGCTGAAATGGTGAGAGACACTCCAACTGTTGCAGAACATAACCAGTTCCTACTAAAACCTGTCTGCTCCACAAAAATCTCCTCATATATTGCCACCAGTAGTTGGTTCCCTGAAACAGGGCTGACTCCCAGACGCCTTACAGCTGCCGAATGCAAAGGCACATATCCCCGGGACGCTGCTGCTGCTTGGGGGATTCTTCCAGTGCTCTTAGTGCCAAGAGCAAAGGAAAAACTCTTTCCTTGTGACCTTTGATCAAAGCTCTCGTTGGTTCAAGCGTTAGTTTTGCTTGAGGAACAAGAGAACCAGACCATACAAATAGTTTCAGTATAGCTCAAGAGATTCTTGTATGTCGATATTAGCAACCAACATTATTGATATTAAGGAAGAGACACGCTGTGCTTACCATCTGCAGATGTCGGAGTGGGTGGATAAGATTTGGGTTTTAGGGAATTGGAAACAACGCGATTTATTTTTCCATTTGGTTAATTATGAAATGATTCTTGAAACAGATAACAGTGACTAATTTGGCCAATGAATTTAATGGGATGAAAGGCAAGTACAGAAACAAAGCAAACAAAGAAAGAGAAAAAAAACACCAAACAAATGCGAGGAGCTTTAGCTTATATTTAATGATGTGTAATTGCTGTTGGTACCACAAGGAAACTTTTTTCCATAACTGGTAAGATAATTTTTCAGTTTTAGATGTTCAAATTTCAGTCAGCATTTGAACACATGATAAATACAAATGGCAGAGGTGGTTGTTTCTGACTTGTACAAGGTTTAGAATATTTCTGTCTCCTGCGTCAGCCACTAATCTATGATTCAAAGAAGGAAATGCCTGTATGGGTGTTGCTACCTATCTTATTATATAACTAATTATTTAATATTTTCTGGTCGTAGGCTTTTACATTTCAAGTTTTTAATACAGAAAACAAATCTTCATGTTGTTTAAACACAGATTAAAGAAGAATCATAGCTAATTCGTGACAGTTTCTGGCACACAGGGCCAAGTTATCGTTACGGTTCTTCAAGAGGGGATTTTTTTGCAAACGCAATTCACTTGTCTTCTTTCTTTATGATTCTTCTTCCATCATCAGTCCCTCATCTTTTCTGTGTCAAGGTTCTGCAGGAAGCTCTTTATCTTCTAGAAATGCCACTACAACATCGTTCAGTTCAACTTCAGCCAGATCTTTCTATATTCAGTGAAACATGTGGGACACTTGGGTGTATGGGGGATACCTACTTTCCGTGGCTTTTCTCCCCTCGCATACAAAGTGCATTCAGCACTGAATCTCCTGAGGCAAAGGAGTTTGAAGCTTAGGCTCTGAACCACAGTGTTGCTCCGTAGGCCTTCTCTCAGCTCATTACATAATGTTAGTCTTATTAACAATGACCGTTTTAATCTAAGCAGAGCCAATGAACCTTAGGCTGCTTCAGGGAGGAGGGATACATTACATGATAATTACAGGATGCTAGAGCTGTCCAAGAACATTTTAAGTTGAATGTATTTGATATTATGCAGATATAAAAAGACCACAGGTGGCTGCTCTCTCAGCTTCACCTCTTGACTTTTGGACTGGGCCTCTACAGAGGATTTTGAAACCCTTCTATGTCGGGACAACAGACAATGGAAAGCTGCCCAGACACAACTTGTGTCCTACTGGGAGGAGGAGAAATGACCATCTTCATGTTCAGCTTCTCTGTGCATGAGTATTTCATTTTGGCCAACAGACATAGAAAAGAAATAAACAAATGAACTGCACTTTCAGTAAAAGCTCCTACTTCAATAGCTTGTTAGAACAAAGAGCTTCAAGCAGTCTCAGTAATAAGCAATAAGCTACTGATTGACTGTGGAAAAAACCCCCAATTAAATTGTGGAACCATCTTTCAAGGATAGAATGGGTTTCAGTTGGCCTACCTAAAATGGCACATATTGCCCATTAGGTTTTCTTTTCTTTTAATATTGCTACAGGGGTGAGACTGAGAAGAACCATTTTGCATTGGCTTTTATTTAAGTGATGAGTCTCATCAACTGTGCGCGCTTTTATCATACTTTATTGTAGGGATAATTTTACGTTTTATATGAAAATTTCTCCTATTAGACTAATCCAGTCTCAACGTTGATTTCAGTGGACGTTGGAACATTCTTAAATATTTTCCGGAAAGGTTTCTTTCATCGGTAGCAATTTGGACAGCAGACAAATGAAATGGATGAAAAATGGTGTATTTAGATCAGGGCGTATAAGAGAGGGATCTCAGAGCAATGGCCTGTCACCAGGATACTGCCTTCTGAAGTAGATTTTTAGAGAATCCTTAACTAGCTGTAAAATCTATTATTAGGGAGAAGCTTCAAAGCAAAATATTCTTCCCTCCCACTTTTGATTATTTGATAAAGCAAAGATTCTTAACATAATCGTACGGTTAAACTGATTATGTAAAATAGCTTTTTAGCAATTAATATTTGAGTGAAAGCCCTCTCTAAAGTGAACCCATAATGGCTCTTTGTTACACTATCAGGTTTCATAAAGAGGCTGTCTAAGCTTTTTCAGTACAAACAAAACAAGAAAACCCAAGTGTGAAAAACTCATCATTTTAGGACTTTTGTGCTGTGGAATATTAGCCTCTTTGCTGATACTGGAGCAGATTTCTCTCTAATTCCATATCTTTTATCTTGGAATATTTTAACATAATCAGTGCTGTGCTTTTTCACTGTGATCACAAGGTTTCATTAATTATTTTTTTTAAGCTGTTAAAAGAGAGAGTGGTACTTTGGCATGGATTCGCAACAAGCTTTGATGAGTTCCAGAAAAGTGACTGTTACACAAATACAAGGAATGAAAAGAACTTGTTATCTTTAACAAGAGCATGATTGGATCTAATAAAAGTTCCTTGTTAATTTACTGAAGTTAGCAGCTATGCTGGTAATGAATTTATAATCAACAACATTTGATCTTCTGCGGAAGCTTTTGCCCCTTTCTTCCCTTTCCCCCTCCCCCATGTTTCTGGAGAGAGTCCAGAAAATTTCCTTTAATAGGGATTAAAACTTTAAAGAGAGTGTTGCTTTATAGTGACCCATTTTGGCAGTTTATCAGAACACTTTTGCAGCTGGTAAATGTAACTACAAAATTCTGTGGAGGGATGACTATTTTTCCTTAAACAATCTCTCCTCTCCCCTCCCTGCCACGGGCAGCACATTGTTTACAGCAACACTGACAAAATAAAGAATCACAAAAATTAGTTACGTGAACAGGAAGGCTTTGATTCTACGGGAAGAGCTCCAAAAATGTCTTTTGTGTAATGCATGTTAAATGAAGTCATTATCCTAGAACTTTGAAATAATTCTAGCCAAATAGACATAACTTGTTTTTTTAAGTAATTATGTTACATTTGGAGTTCTGAGAAATCGTCTGTGTTTTTAACGCGAATTAGGACTGACATTCCCATGCGTACTCAACACAAAGGCCGTTGAAGTGGTGTGCTGCCTTTGTAGAGAAGTTTTCCTGTTGACTCATTTTGATTTTATAGTCCTTTTTACAAACTAGGATTGCTGGAATTCAGTGTTTTAGTGGCGAGGAGGTTGTACGTCTGTCGTTGTTTTGTTAATTTTTTAAAAGGTCTCCCAGCCACCTCTATATTCCCTTAAGTTCCAACCCCTGCCAAGTACTATCCTGGTCTACGGGGGTGAACACCAATAGTGGAGCGACAGATGGACAAGGGAGACAGACAGCCCATATAATCCATCCTATACTGGTTTTATAAGTCTATAAAAATACAATAAAGAAAAGGGTCTCATTAGGTAGAGGCAGGGGGCTGATTGATTTGCAGGCCACACTCAGTTTATAGCTGCCTTCTGTGTGAAAGTCCACCTTACGGTGTGAGTTTACCCTGTTTGCCACGGCCGGTTTAGTTAGACTTCATTTACTTCTAGGGATGTTGAGCATTATTCATGCTTTTGTGGTGACTTTTCCCCCAATTGGGCACCTAAGTATGGACTCACTCTCTTTTTACTCTGTAGAAATGAACCCCTTAAGCCAGAGGTCAGGAGAAAAGGTGAATGAAACGCTTCTACCACGTGTGGGTTGTGTGAGGAGGCAGGAGCTGTTTAATTGAAAGGGAAACTTAATACTGTCACAGCTCTCGTTTCAACTCACGTCTATTTTTCTGCATTGCAACAAACACCACTTCCAAATATTGAAAGAGGCTAAAGATAAAATACTTTGTGCAGAATCAGTCTTGCTGATTCTCAAAACAATCCATTTCAGCTTTTGGTGTGGGAGTTTTTCTTGGGAAGGTTTTTTTCCCCTGAAGTTTCTTTTTTAGCACCTGGTCGTGGCCATGGAGCAGCTCCTGGTGTGTGGGGAGCAAGGGCCAGGTTGTGACTCTGCTACTGACCCTGGGCAAACTGCACTATCTCCCCGAGCCTCAGTATCCCAGTCTGAAAAACGGGACCAAGGACCATTGGCACCAAGAGATTCAAAGTATCTTAGATAAGCATGAGAGAAGTTTTTATCTTAGGTAAGGCTGGGAAAACAGAATGTGTTGCCCATACACGATGTATATCTTTGAGAATCCCACCTAGATAAATGATGATAAATTCCTAAAGAGAAACTGTTGATCCAGTCTTATAGAATCATGGCTAATTTTTTTAATATACTCAGTATTTCAGTGAATCAAATTAAGCTTCTCCTCAACTATCTCCTGTGTCTATGAGTTCTAGCAATTCTTGTTCTACACGAAATATTTTCTTTTTACCAGTTTTTAAGTTGTTTCCTCTAAGTTTTATTGTTATTTCCAATTCTAAATAAGAGTGCCAGTTCATAAACATCTGTAATAATTTAAGGAAAAGATAAGTCTTGAATTAAAAATGCTTTCTAAGTCCAGTTGGTGGAAATTGCTTCAAAGTGTTCAGGATTAGTTAATGTTCAAAGAAAAAAGTCAACCTTAAGGGGGTTGTCGTTTGGATAGTTGAAACGTTCTCACCATTTCCCTTCATGCCATTTGATTCATTTTTTTTGCCTTTCCTACTGGATATTTAAAAGCTTCTCCTTAACCTTAAGACAACAAAATGAGAAAATTTCCAAATTTAAAAATAAATAGCTGTGTCCCAGCCAATGATTTGTTAAATGGTATCATCATGCCAGAGAAGATGCAAGTCCTGAGTTCAGTTAGAAAACTCTAGCTACCATTGTAAAACCTTCCATAGTGTTTGAAGTACTTCAAACCCAGTGGGAAAAATCTGTCTGGATATTTAGTTCCATCTCTATTATTTTTATTATTACTACTATTATTATCAGCCTCATTATTATTATTGTTGTTGTTGTTGTCGTCATCTTCCTCTCCTTCACTTCTTTTTCATTGAAAGGAGGAAAGAAAGAAACCAGTAACTCCCCTGTGATGCAGTTAACCATACTACTCATCCCGACCCTTTGATACTACACGTTACCCCCATGGAGTTAATTCTTCAAAGCCGTTGACTGGGTTTGAGGAGCCAGTTTCTGTTAATTTTAATGGGGATTAGACATCCATCCCCTAAGGCAGCTTTGAAAAATCTCCACCAGATTCTTTATGACTCTTCTTGGAGGCCACAAAATGTTTACTCAGTTTATGTAGCTGCATTTTCCAAAACATCGCTAACATAAAGTTAGAGAGCATCTTATTTCCTCAAGTTTAAAGAGCCCTATTTGTCATTTTGGCCAGATTTTCTCTTTTATTTCTATTGAGTCCTCTGCATGACACTATTTCAAAGAGGAACAACAATTTTGGAAATGAACTACTAGATCATCCTTTTTGCATGCAAGGAAAATGGTGCCATGGTTTTTGACACACACCCGGTAACAATTGGTTTATATCCTTTTCTGGACGTTACATTGACAACCTTCCTCAGAAAACTGATTTCTTTCCGTCCTGCTCTGAATGGATGTATTTAAAATGTGCTTCACCTTAAATATCCAAGCTTTCAAAACAAAATTACTGAAGCAGACAAGGGAGAGGAAAGAGGAGAATTGCCTATTCCAAAAGAAATAAAAGCATTTTCCGTTCATTGACACGAAACCCCAGCAGCAGTCTGGATTCCCTTTCTCATGCTTTGCAACCCTTCCATCATGGAAATAATAAGAGCAAAACCTCAACCCTTACGTTAGGCCAGATTCCTTAGAGGTATCTGCTCTGCAAACATTTCCTTTGAAAAAAGTAAGAAGTTTGCCATGTATATAAACAGAACTATCTTTAGTTATAGCAACATAGACGGCTGCTAAATTGCATTTAAATTGTCCTTGTTTAATTTATGCTCCATGCTGTCTTCCTTGTATATATCCCTTCGTTATGTTTTTGTCAGTTGTGTTTCTTTAGATGTATTATAAATCTGTATTTCCCTCATAAACCAGTCTGGAAAAGGGCATCTGTACTGGAAACTGGTTTTAGTGACTTGACACTTTGGCTCTTTTATGTTGTGAAACGAGTTTTAATTTTCTTAACATAGGCCAGGCATGGTACATAAACCTCTTCACCCCCAGGGAGGCTTTTATGTTTGATTCCTTTAGTGGCAAAGCTTTTGAATTTCTCCCCTTGATTGACTTGATTATGATCTTCCCAGTATATATCCTTCATGTTGATGAATTCCTGGTAGGGATCCTCAAAGGAGTTTACAAGCCTCGATGTTAGATGAAACAGAAGAATTAAATTATCCCTGCAAAAGCTGCTACTAGTGAAAATAGGAAGTTGAATATTAGTGCCGCAGATTTATTTGTTTGTTGGACGTCTAATTTGAGATACCAAGGAAAGATTTGTTTTTAGAGAGTAGGCGCTCCGAGGTTTCTGCCAGGTGACTCGGAACCTGCACAGACCCAGAACCCAGTTTGGAAATGCAGGTCAGAACCACTGTAAAGCTTGTCCTGGCTTACTCTGCTCTTGTGCTTTGTTAATGCCGGGATGGAGCGAATCTAACCGTCCTTGATGAGGGTCTTCTCACTTACGAGAAGATGGCTGGTAGAAACTCATTGCTGCAGGGAACAGCTAATGCCACAGCCCATAAGAGAGGTAAACAGCGTGTAGCCTCCATGGGGACATCTTACAGTCCTGGATACTCATTTTACTAGAAAGGATGCTGCTTGGAGCATGTACACGGCAGGCAATGCCTCTGTCTTCTGTGACTCAGTATGTTGCATCAGAAAGGACTAGATTTTGCACTGAGAAATGTGTCCAAATCCTCAGAATGTGGTTGGCTTCCTTAATAATTGGCTCTTGTGGGTCGCTGCTGCCCAGGTTCTGTTAGGCTGTGAGCACTACACACAAGAAGGCAGCTCAAGTCCTCCTGAACCTCGCTTTGTTCACCGCTGTGGACTCATCTGCACAGCGTTGTCCTACTCAGAGACTTTTTTAGGTGAAAGGCAGATTACCTGGGAATGGAAGGTGCTGCTGGAACTGACCACAGTGACATAAGGGTGATAGATACCACAGAGTGACTATGTACCATATCTATCCATTTACTTCTGTGTCTGTTCTGGTCTGTGTGACCAGGGGTACTCTGAGATGCTGTTCCTAGAACTGAGGCAACCACATGAACTCAACAGCTCTGGAATATACATGCCAAGAAGCAAAACCAGGGCAAGGTATTTTGACCCTAATCTAGTTTTCGTTGTTGGATTTCTAGTGTAAATAAATAGTCACAATTTTTTATATCCAGAGAAGAGATTCATTACTGACTCTAACAGTTAGCAAGCCATCGTGAGCAAGTGAGGAGCAAGTTGTACTCAGCTTTCCACTCCTTATGGGTATATAACTTTTTGAAAATTAGCACTTTTTTAACTGATTCAAGTTGACTGCCACAAATAATCCAGCAAGGACTTAAGAAAGTTTGGCAGATAGGTTGTGCCAAGCCTGGATGCAACACCTTTAGCTGTAAGGTATTATCAACACTGTTTTCAGCCCCTTACTGGCTACTGTGAAGAAAATTAACTCTATCCCAGCTAAAACCAGCACATTCAGAAAAAGAAACTAAGTGGAGAAAGGCAAGACAAATGTAGTATTTTTCACGAATATGTTTTCCTTATCAGAAATCTATAGTTGGGGCTTTTTCGCAAGTGGACTCAGATCAACTGGAGTTAATGAGCAAGAGCTGGCAGGGCAGGCAGGAGAGGCAGGCCTGAAAACAGGCGTAAATTTAGACCTGGACATCCATGTGTATAAATTCTTTTCCGAACGCATAAAATGGAAATAATACTGAAATGAAATACAGGAAAGCATGAATCCCTCGCAGCTCAGAGCTCGCTCTCCCTCCCTCCTTCCCTCCCGGTCTCTCAGCTCTCGTTTGTCATTGTTGGTAGAGCTGGCTGAAAATTGGCCAAATTTTATGAAAACTGTCATGACCTTTTTTTCCTGACTTGACAAATAAAAGGATGTTTTTTCAGGGTGGGGAGAAGTGTTATTATCTCGAGTGAAAGCAAGTTTATTTTTTTGAAACCGTTTTAATGGTTGTTGTTTCTATTTTGGTAGATCTGTGTGTATGGAAAGCGATGCCAGAATGCTAACACTGCATACTGCCAGAAATCAGCTCTGATTTGCTTCTTTCTCGCCGTCCCGTTATAAAAGTGAAATGATTAGGGGTTTTAATTACTGATTATCTTATTCACATAAGTTTCTAATCTATTTTTAGCACTCTGGACCCCTGTGTGTGGTCTCTCACAGCAGTGTTTTCAAAGACTGCTCGCAGAAGAGATTCTTTTTTTTTTTTTTTACCGGTTTTGAATTTGCTGCTATACACCAGATCAAAGAAGGAGAAAAGCACAGATTTGTTAAGACCTTGGGCTGTAGCTAGTTCCTGGTGGTAACTTTTTGACCTTAACACCGTGACACATTTCATTCACATCCATACCTGTTTTACTGGGGAACTTCTTGCTGACTTTTGCTGCGTATTGAGGCAAATCCATGCTACAGAATGTTCCCCTCTCCCCAAATCAAAGGTTCTTAATTCCATAAATGGTTCCAAATGAAGATCAGAACATATCTAATACAGAGCTGTATTTTCAGATGGCAGGATTAATAAATGATTGCGAATCGCATAAACAGAACTTCAGTGGGAAAACTCTTGAGTTAGCCACAGTTTTTGGAATTTGCAGGCCAGAGAAATGTACAGTCTGAGAAGATATTCCTCTGTGCAGTTTCTGGTCAGGTTCTGACGTTTCCAGGGATTTGCAGTTATTTTGGTGGTAGAACACTGGAATGGGTTGCCCAGGGAGGTAGTAGAAGTCCTATCCCTGGAGACATTCTAGGTCAGGTTTGATGGGGCTCTGAGCACCCTGGTCTAGTTAAAGATGTCTCTGCTCACTGCAGGAGGGTTGGACTAGATGACTTTTAAAGGTCCCTTCCAACTCAATGCATGCTGTGATTCTATAATTATATGATTTTCAGATCCCCAAAAATGAAATCTGATGAGCCAGATAAATTCTGGGATTTGTGTTTTTGGAGTGAGACCACAATGAAGTTTGCGATGCCTTATCTGTTTGTTTCGGCATGTGCCAGGGATGACATGCTTGATGACCGTGAAGCTGTAAAAGCTGTGGTTTGGCCCAGTATAACTGATATAGGTGGGACCATTGTTACGCTATATATATTGACATCTGTGAAGAATTTAGGGGAATCATTTTTGTGCTGTGACTGGACACGGGGCTGTGAATATTTCCTAGTCCACTCTAATGGTTGCGGTGGGGGAAGTATGTCTGGAAATAAGGTTCACCCTACAGAGGAGGTATGCCAAACGTGGAGCCAAGACCACAGCAGAAAGGCTCGCGGGCAAACAAACAATGGAGCACTGCACAGGAAACTGCTCAAGAATTCGCAAAGTCGATCGACCGTAGTTGTTCAGCAAGAAATGAGGCAAGGCTGGTGTGGTGGTTTCTTCACCCTTTCTTTTCCGTTATAGGCCCTTCCCTCATGTTTGCCATCCGCACGACTATGTAAGTGCTCTTACCCCTTTCCTTTGCTTCCTTCCTTCATACCATCTCCAGTCAGGAGTGGAAGTCTGTGTCTTGGAAGGGTGGATTTGAGGACAGCAGAGGAACCACTCACAAGTGTCCAGCTTTCTAAAGCCACAGGTGCATCGTAGGAGCTTCAGTCATTGTTTTGCCTTGTTTTATTTCTCCTTTTATTCTCCAGGCTAACTTTTTAATAGCAGCCCTTGCCAGTAAGATGACAGAAAACCCCCACTGTTCTCCAGTAGCCTTTAGCATTTTTGAGTTGGTGGCCAAAACTAATTGAATTTGTGGAAAATGAAAATAATGAGGAAAATGCAGATGAGGTAAGAGAAAAGCTTCAGGGACTGGACTAGAATATAGATGAGGGAAGAAGATCCTGGGAATAGTCAGCTTGAGAATGGCTTTGACTTTATTAGCGAGTGTGAATTGAAAAATACATATTTATTATTGCCTTGTCTAATGATGTAGTGTGTTAAAAAATTAACTGTCCCCTCGAGGGGCTTTCCTGAGGAGCAGGACGGGCTAATGGGACCGGCGCTTCCCCGCTGTCCAGCGTGACACTGCACTTTCTCCCTTCAGCTATCCTCTTGCTTTTTGGAACAAGTTTATCCAAAATGATCACCTCTCACCGCTGCCTTGTCACTGGTATGATCAACCGCATAAATCGGGTGTTTGTAAAGGAGTGTGCTTTGCAATCTGAGGGGCAGAGGAACGTGCAAGGCAAGGACTGACAGGCTGAAGGAGAAGCCTGTTAGCAGGAGTGGTAGGGGCAGGGACGGGAGTGAGGGGGAATGGTGCGGGGCTGAGAGGAGCTGGGCAGAGCAAGAAGCAGAAGGCTGAGGACAAAATGAGAGTGCAGCTTCAGGAGTAAAGACTCAACATGATATCCCTGCTGGTCAGTAGATGTGCGCTGGATGTGGGATGGAAGTACAGGGGTACAGCTTCTGCTCAGTCATGTGGATGAAACATGCTCTGCTGGGATGCCTGTGAGTACAGAGGGCCTTGCTGTT
>WEIS01039039.1:286-20981 GCA_013389965.1 Todus mexicanus | reverse complement strand
AAAATCTGCCTCTCATATAATAAGTTAACAGGTTTTTATTACTTCCTGGATTCTTCCTTGCTGAATTTATCTTTTTCCTTGATGGATTTATCTTTTTTTTTTTTCTTTCTTGCTGGGTTTATCACAAACATCTTGGCATATTTTGTTAAGGAAGACCTTAGGAAGGTTTCGTTTGATTGAGAAAATGAATATTTGCAAAATGACTCGATATAGAAATGATATAAACGTGCACCATGGTCCTGGCTGCACTCCTGTATTTCACTTCCCCCGTGGTTGTTCTTTTCGGGGGGTCAGATGGGCTGTATCTCTGAAGATGCAGCATAAGCAGGTGTCATCTCTGCAAGAGGAGGTTGTGTGTGATGGAAAACATGATCCGATGTGGGAGACGTACAGAGGAAAGTGGGATCAGAAAGTACTTGACTTCATCTCTCACAGGGTGAGATCCTCTCGTGTAATACATTAGCTCTTGGTTTTCTTCCCGAGCTTCCAGCTTTTACATGGAAAGTTTTTAGAGCGACAGGATGTTTAGCTTTTTAATAAAGAGACACATTCTGCACAACTTTTTAGCATTCTTGGACTCTCTTCTACCATATATGTGCGTAAGTTTGCAGTGTTTACATGGCTACCAGTGATCCGATTCCCAGGGCCCGCTAAAGCGGAGTGTATTTCAAAACACTTGGCTTCTGTTGGGCAAGGGAGAAATTAATGGTAAGCGCCTCAAAAAAGTGAAAGCTTTAACCCTTTGGTCCTTTAAACCCCGATTCCCATTGGTGCTAACTTCCTTTTCATTGCAAGATAATGAACCTTCGCTTCTGTTCTGTGTCCTCACCTTCAGCGTGGGTTCTCTGCATAGCTCCCGTCGTGGTCAATTATCTGGCAGGAGAGGCCCACAACAGCCCAGACTATTGCTTAATTGTTATTGTGGGATCCTTACGCAATGTGCAGTCGCTGGGGCTCATTTACAATTCTAACACATCCAGCGCGCCCTGCATCAGGAGTCCTGTGAACTGGACAAAAGTTAGAAAGTGGCAGCGCTGTTCCTGGCCAAAAGCTCATTAAGATAGACATCTCCTGCTAGTGAACATCACACAGATGACACAGACAGCTCGCTCCAAACGAGGAATGTTCTTTTGTTCTGCCTTACTGGGGCTTTCAGATAAAAAGAATTTGAGGCTACTCAAAGGGCCAGCTGTGATATGAAGGGAACAGGTTTAAAATAGCTCTCAGGGGCAGTAAATGCTTAATGATCAGATCTTTCAGTGCTCTTGGAGCATTTGAGGAAACTCAGCCAGCTAAAATTTTTGTTGATTACTTTAACAGAGGCCCTTTGTTCATATTATCATGCAGAATAATTAAGCCAATGCAAGCAAGTCTGCTTAGCTATATACATAATTAAAATGTTAGGCTGTGATTAAACAGACTGTGTTGGCACAGAAAGCACTTAATCATTTCGCAGGAGAGTTCCATCGCTGCCTTAAGCTTGTTTTCAGCCTATTTTATTTGTTATTCTTTTGGAAAAATGAGTTTTGTACACGATAGGTAGTAGAAGATGATGTGATTCCAGTGAGGAGTTAATGAGATTTTACAATGGAGAAAAGAGATGTAAGCGTATCCACAGTAGTTAGCTGATAGGGCAAAATTTAAGGTGCAGAAAAGAGCACATCAGTCTATTTTAACTTATTTAAAAGCTGATTTTGAAGGGGTTATGTCAAATTGTCTCATTTCCTTCCTGATTTTGGCATCTCCTACGCAACAGTCAAACCTTCAAATTGAAAAGTTTAAGATTATGTGGCACCTGAAGCTTTGTCAGAAAGGGAAAAATCTTTGATCTATAAACTATTCTAATTAAAAGCACTTTCGACTTGTTGGCCTACCTGTTTTAAGTCAAAAGCTGACTGTCAAACATGACATCATTCTGAGGTCTCCCAAGCCTAATTATCAACCTTCTTTTGGGATCCTCTCTCGGTTGGCAATTAGTGGAACTAACAGTTCTGCTGTTGGCAGAGGCAGACTGGCTTTTCACAAGCTTTTGCAGAAATGGGCCAGAATCTTTTTTGTTTTATTATTTCCAGGGCAGCAGAGCTGCAATTGTACAGAGTTTGTCCCAGCAAGGGCATCAAGAGTTCTTAGGAAGCAGATTTTGGCTCTCCTGCTTTTTTTTTTTGGTCATAAAATGTTATTTTAGCAGATTTTTTTCAGAGCAGAATGGGTACGAGGAGAAAGCGTCCTTAGCTCTTAGCTGGTAGAGAGGAGACCCTGCTAGAAATCAGATTATTTAGATACAAGGGAGATACTTTTTGTCTTTTTTTTGTTGTTGTTAACGTAAATTAGGTAACATATTAGAGACCAGTAGCAGTGGCTTTAAGATACATTGGCTGATTGAGGCAGATCCAGAAGAGATCTTGGGGCTCCCCTTGTCTACCTTTCCTATATTAGACCAGAGCAATCTTTATTTACAAGTAAGATATTCAAATGCATTTTCTGACATGGAAATATCAGCTAGTCAGCTGGGTTGCCCTGAAGTAGAACTCCAAGTGAGCACTCCTCCACTCTCTTTACTAATCCTCTGAGATTGTCTGACAACAGACAATGTCATATTTATCCTATTTTTTTCCTTGTGCCCCCTCGTCCAGATTGAAGAGCTCATTCCTCTCTCGGGTCAGATCTCCCTCTAATGCGCAAATAGACATATTTATACAGAATTTGTTCCTTTGAAATCCTGCTTAATATATCTTTTTCTACTGAGTTTCAAAAAAACCTTCAGACTTCATCATGATTATTATGTAGATTTACAGGGAGATGTATATTAAGGGAACAGTGGCAGGCAATGAGTTTCTGCTAGGTTTGAGCTGTGTAATCCAAGATCTGGAGAAGCCCTCTTGCCTGCTACTGGATTCTTGGCTTCAGGAATCTTCTATTGGACTGGTCTTGCTGGAGCTTCATTCTAGAGGTACTGGTCTAGCAAACGCTCCTTTCAATATTTTAATCACAGACAAAAAGATAGTGTCTCTTAAAAATATACCATGGTGGAGAGGCCAGGAAGAAAAGTTCCAGTTGCCAACATTTATTATTCAAATGTAGTTTTGCACTTGTCAAGAGTTTCTCTGCTCCTCAGTTTCTCTAGGGTTTGCTTAACTTCTTGCTCAAAAAGTGGATTAGCGACTACATTTTCCAAGGCACTCTGTGCATTAATACGAGCCGTGATCATCTCGAGCGTGGTAGTTATGATAGCTTTGTCTTAATAAGAGTGATCTCATCATGGAGATCAGTTAGATGGGGTAAATAATTCCCAACACATGCTGATTATAAAGAAACTGGGAGCTAGTTACAAGCTGATGTCATGGGAAGAGCCGAGTCTCTTCAGCAGGGACTCAGCAGTGCAAAGGTCTCTAAGAAATGTCTGTCTTTGAACTAAGAAGAAAAATCAGGGTGGGAAAAGCTGTTTTAAGTTCTTAAATCTCTGTAGGCTTTGACCATTACTATCAATTGAGTCTTTCAGTTATTTAAGACTCCAAAATAAAAGAGGCTTTAGGCTAGATATTCTTTGAATTCATAAAAAAGAGAAAATCTGTAGTTTTTCC
This sequence comes from Todus mexicanus, assembly GCA_013389965.1. Classification (NCBI taxonomy): domain Eukaryota; kingdom Metazoa; phylum Chordata; class Aves; order Coraciiformes; family Todidae; genus Todus; species Todus mexicanus. The sequence continues at coordinate 17,400 of WEIS01039039.1, read as the reverse complement.
CTTTCACTTGTGAAAACAATCAGTAATTTATAAACCAAACCTTTCAAACAAAATAGCAGCAGGGGATTTATTTCCAGAAATTTAGCACATTTGCTGAAGCTCGAAAGAACTTATTTTTTTGTGTGTTTGTAATTTAAACTTGATTATAGTAATTTACATAGTGTGAAGTGAGTGAGAAGGGCTACTGGTAGGATTTAGTTGCATGATTTTGCAACTGGTTTGCATTAATATAAACAGCAAAGTTAAACTTAGTGGATAATCAGTTCTGATGATAAACATCCTCTCATGTTTTTTAATGCTGTTATTGGGTCATTTTGGAAAGGATGCCACTATCTGGTTAGATCTAATCCCAAGGATTTTGTGAGACTTGGCTTATGTGAATATGTAATATGGCAATCACAGCAAGGGAAGATTTTCTAATAGCACAAAATTGAAGACACGATCTCAGATACCAGAATGGAGCTTTCGTGAATGTATCATCACTTGGAGCTGTACAGGTCTCTAAGAATAATACGTAAATAACCATATTTACATTCAAATCTTCCTTTTTCTAGGAAGAACTTGGTGAAGATTGATTAGTTGGTGACTGTTGTCTATTAGTTTATAAGATAGTCATGCAGCCGTAACTATAAATGCTTCTACATCATGTCTTTTCAATTCACTAATGAAAAAACTGGCCCAAGAACTCACTTTTCTTGTGTGATGGTTCTCCATTTCCCATTCCCCTCTGAGTACACTACTAAAAGGTTTTAGAGGAGCTATTTCAGTCCCTGTTGAACTGCAGCGACATCCAAGTGCGTAATTAAAGGCGTACAACCTGGCCATGCTGCACAACTCTTCAGCATGAGAAATGACAATAAATGCCATCTTAATTTCGAGCTAGATGTTTTAACAGGAAAGTCTGAATCTTCCCTTTTAGAGGCGTGGAACAAAAATACCCCAGTACATAAACCTTGGGCATCACTTGATTGCTCTCTGAAATTAGGACTGCAATTCCTCGTCCCATCCTCGCTGTTGGCAGAGGGGAGAACTGAGCTGGGGAGGAACAGTGCTGGCTGAGGAACGTCAAGGGGCTGGGAAACTGTCTGTGGAAAGTATAAAATGAACCTTTGCTAAAGACTAGAGCACACTAAAATGTGGTTAATGGCAGTACAGTGTGTACCAGTACGAGTTCTTCAGGGACCCTTTCTTACAGGGACTGGGATTTTTGCTGTTTCCTTCAGTGGGAACAGAATGCCGTTTTAATTTATCTTGGCCTTAACACACCTCGTTTTGTGGTGGTGTGATCCCGAAACAAACAAATAAAGCAGAGAGAAACAGGAGAAGTAAATCTATTGGAGACAGGATTGATCTTGGTGGAGAGATAACTCACCCTGGGTGCCGTCTGAGAAGCAGTTAGCTACACTTGAAGCTTAGCGTGATGTATGGTATCTGTCTCTTGAGCAGAGGTCATTTGAGGACAGACGGGGAGTTTTTGCTTTGAGGGGTAGTGAAATCAGGCTCGCTGCCTCTTCTGAACATGCTGAACTGTCATCCCGTGTGTCGACATTAAAAACTGTTTTGCCTGGTTAAAATCAATTATTTGTTTTTGCTTTGGATGCTTTGCATTCTTGCTCACAGTTGGGTTGGTGTTATGTGAGAAGGGCAGGGTTGTGGGTTCATACTCATCTACTCGTGTAGTTGCAGACATAGTTTACCCAAGAAGTAAACCAGTCCAAAACCTCAGATCAGAAGATGAAGACGTTTTTCAAACCCCAAACAAAGGCAATAAATGGAAATAAGGATTAACTTTGTTAATTTTCACCCCTCCCACAATAAATCTCCAAAATCTTGGCTTTTATCTTAGATGGATAACACAATAGGCACCAGAGCACACCAATATTACGCAAATACTTCATGTGCTATCAATTATTTTGGAAGTGTTCATCATCTGAATTGTGAAATGGTTTGACCTTTTTTTTTTAATGGAGGGTGTATGAAGATGAGAGTGTTAGGCTGACATGTTCTTTCTCCTAAGTACATTTAACAGTAATTTTGGAAGAACACAGCAGTGAATGGGGCTCTTCTCTTGGTACCCAGCCCCTCCTGGCCTGTGGAGTCCTGTGGAGTCCAGGATGATCTGTGTTACATGAGAGGTGGGGGGAGAAGGGGAGTGAGAAATAAGGTTTAGTGTGCTGCTAAAAAGTGTTTGGATATTATGAAATCAAGAGAACAGATTCAGTGGGGATGCAGCTGAGCAACCCTGACTGATAGTGGCGTTCAATCTGCAGCTACGAGGAAGGCTGTGACCCCGCAGATGGTTACACTTGGAGAGGGGGGCTGAAACATGAGGGGAGCAGGACAGAGCAGGTATGAGTGCCGAGGGTGTGTCCTCATGGAAAGAATTCTTGTAACAGATGCCTTGCTAAAATAAAAAGGTGGCTGAGATGAATATGCAGGTTTTGGTGAAATAACAGCAATTAATTCCTTGAAGAATTTCCAGAGGTATCTTGGATTTCGTATTTGATGTATTTATTGATTCAAAGTGATTAACTGTGGGACTGCTTTGACTAATTGTCTTTCCCAAGGCTGACACTCTCCGTTTTAGTTATGCTCCTAGTCATGTGCGGGTTCATGTTTCATCCGTTTTTCTTACGTTTCTGAAGACCACCTCTTTTTTAGTCATTAGAGCAGATTGATTCCATCAACATTTCCCCAGTTCAGAATATGTACTGCCCAGAAAGCACGTCCTGTACTAAACTCTCAGTTGTCAATGCTGGATTTCTTCTTTAGTTGCTTTCCATATGTGAATGTCAATGCTTTGATTTTCAGAATTAATCATCCTGGGTTGGTGAAAGCTGAATTAAATCGGGTATTTCCCAAGGTCAAACATACCTCTGCGCAGAAAATCTATACACTGCAGGTCATATGCTGTCTCCTTGATACACTGTTGTTGCCATACTATCAATTCCTGAAAGCAAACAGTCATGGCTTTTGAGATCAAGCAATTTAAATAAGCTGAAAGTTTGAGCATCCTGATGATCCTTCTAATCTGTTTGCTCGCATTACCCAGGTTGTGGTAATTTCTATGGCTTTTCAGTTTAGCTCGGATGGCTACTAGTGTAAGTTGGTTTGCAAGGTTCTGCAGAAGATGTTCCTGAGAGAATGAACTGGTGCAGCACTGGGGATGCAGCTGTCCTGCTGCAAGCTTCATGTGTCTGATTTCTCGATGTAGTGACTAGTCAGGGCTCAGCGTGGACCCCGCGAATATATTGCAACAGTTAGTTCATTGAAGCAAACTTGTCTGTGGAGGACCACACAATCCTGCTGAGTTCACTGGGTCTCCCATGAGTGGACTCTTGACCCTGACTCTCCCGCAGGTCGGTGCCTGATTCCCCAGCAGGCAGGTCTACACGGCATCCAGCCGGGTGCGCGTTCAAAAGCTTCGCCTGAGCTGGCGGCAGCGGGACTGCAAACAGGGAACTGACACCAAACATCTTGACCAAACAGCACCATCCACAAAGCACCTTGTTTTATTATCAACCTCAGAGTTTATTAATTTATCAAACCAGGTCAAAGTGATACAAGTACATAAATAAGTACCATAACAGACATACAACCCATGAAGAGAATGAAGAACATGACGCTGTGTGTTTTGTTGTCTTAAGTGACCACAAACTGGGAAAATGCAACACTGCATTTTACTAAATGATGCTTATGATTTTTTTTTTCTTAAAAAGTGTTTATTTATTATAAAATAAATACACAATCTGGATTCCACATGTCCTGTCACAAATACAAAAAGCAGGTTGCCTTCTTCTTAAAAAAAATTACAAACACTGTACACTGTCCACTTAGTCTTTTTTCCACCAGCTACTGCTACTAACGATGCCCATGAGGTTAGAAATCAACTGCTGGTCTTCCCACCAGATTGCTACAGTTCCTCAGAACCTCTTCCTTACAATGTCTTCACCAAAGGAACAATAAGGTTAATTCATGACTTAGTAGATTTGTAATAAAATCCTGCACTTCTGCAGAACATTTCAACCCAGTAGATGCCACATGCGGTGAGTGCTGCTGATGCCCAACTGCTGCTTCTACAGTTACACTGCAGTAACCTCTGGTGCACCAAGGTCTTAGGACCCTCAGTTAGGAGATATCACTCCACTTTCAAACAGCAGATCAGGGTTTGTGGAGGCTACAGACCCGTGGAATGGTGATGGGACAGTTCAATTGGCTCACAGTGACACAGGACTTGTTAAGGGGCAGGTGCACCGCTGAGCCCCTCAGCGAGGCTGGCGGTGCCTTGTGGAGAGTGAGCTTGGGAATGGGCAAAACAGTGCCAGGCAGTGAGGGGTTAGGGGCAAAGGGTGAGACAAAAAGAGCCCTGACCCCAAGGACTGGGCAGGAGGAGTCGCTCCAGACCATGAGCTGAGACTCCTCTGTGGCCCTGGAAGCACCTGGGGGACTCCCCTGCCGTCTGTGGAGGCTTGGGAAGAGGTCTCCATGGTTCTTACTGATACCAAGTGAGAGCGTTTCACTCTTGCAAATCCACACAGTTGCTGGAGGAGCTCCCTCTTTAGCATGTTTTCCTGGTATGCACATGGGCTGTGCTCAGTGCTTGGTAGGGCGGGAAGTACTCCTAAATATTATCTGCTCTCTGTCCAGGCCTAGGGACAATGGGGTGGTTATATATAGGCGAGATTGCTAAGGACCTGAGATCACCCGTTATGTATTCTCCTAATTCCCTTGAGCCTTTCCTTCACCTTCATGTCTGTCCTCCTCACTTGCTCCTCTGTTTAGAGCCCCGAATTACACTCCTCCCAACACTGCAGGCATCACAGGCAGGACCTGGGTGGCAGGAAGGAGCCTGGCCCACGGAGAGGAGCTGCCAGGGTGTGCTGCTCAAGAGAAGGAACCCCTCAGGATAGTGAAGCTCTGCCTGAAACATCTTTCAGCACAGAGCTCTCCCACACCTTCATCCCTTTAGAAGGGGGTACGCTCTGGAGTGCTGTCGCTGGCAGAATGACCAACCTCAACACCCCCGATGTCACTGTTGGTGTTACTCCTTGCAAAGACCCAGTCCCTGGCTCAGACCATGGATCAAAGCAGGGCGAGTCACTTGGGAGGCTTCTTGGGATTTAATCCAACATTGCAGCCACAAGACAGGGCAGTATTTTGGTGACTCTTCAGAGAAAACACTTTTTAACTTAAAGTCTTTCTGCAGGTGAGAGCCACCTTTCCTAAAGACCCTGCAGACATGCTATCCTAAATTTAACAGAATCTCTCGGAGTTGTTTTCCACAAAGATAAGAGTTTCCACAGAGCTGCCGCGTTCTCGAGGGCTGCCGTAGCTGTTAGGTGTTTGTTATGGGAGAGAACTGTCCTTGAAGCGTGAGAACTGAGAGGTCACCCTCAGAAAAATGCAGAAGATTAGGTTTGTAACAAATCAGAACAAATAAATTGAGCACAGTCGCAACTCTTAAGGCGTTAGTAAGCGGGAGGTTTAACCCTCTAGGTGTTTTGAAAGTACTTCACCGCCTTCTGCCACATCACTTCAGGAGGCAGTTTATCAGCCAAGGCCACATGTTAATAGGGCCCAGAAGAATGAAGTTATTATAGGAAGCTAACACTTCACATTTTTTAGAGAAGTGGGTGGAGGAAACAGTGAAAACCACTTAAAAGCGAACATTTGCTCAAATTGCTACAAAAATACAGTGATTGCCACTAACACCTGCTGTTCGGTTTATGGACTTGGTTTGCTCAACTACAAGACATCATCCCAAAGGAAGGCTGCTTAGGAGTTTGTTAGTTTACATCTGTGTTTGATGTCTCCAACGCAAGGATTGTATCACTTGTATTTCTCCTCCGTTACTGAAAAAGAATCCGTGAGTCACTTCAACACCAGAAATGGTATAAGTTCAGCACAGGAAATGATGCTCACCGTAGCTGCTGCACATTTATTAGGTGTCCTTCTTTTCATTAGTTTGAATAAGTNACTTGTTTTCCTGATCACAATGCATTAATCATTCAGTATAAATAAAACCAGAACAATATACCAAACAGAAACTGGGTGTGTAATATATAGAATTATCCAGAATTAAGTGATCAGATATAATAATAATAATAAAACTGTTCTGTTTTCTAACCTGCAAAGAAATGCAGCTCTGGCAAAGTACAGTCTCTCTTTCTCCTTCCCCCAGCAGTAAGACAGAGCCTCCTGGTTTTTGGGAGGAGATATTTGAGCGGTTGACACAGACCACTACACATAAAGCAGCAAATTCGCTGTGCATGATGTGAATAATTACTGCATTATAGTTTTGGTTTTTAGGGCAACTGTTGACTTAAGCAAAATAAGCCTGCAGTCCAGCTGCAGATCCAAGTTTTCATAAGTTTTCTTGTGTTTCTCCCTCCAGTGCTGTCTCCCTTAACAGTGACCCTTTTCAGACTTTTCAAGGTACAAAACCTTTACCAAATCCTCCAGCTCAGTCCTGCACACTCTGCTTTCACACATTTGGCTGATCTGAGCTTCTCCCTCGCTAAATATTTTCCACTGGCCTGAAAACAAAAATACAAAGGAGACAGATACTGACTTAGAAAAGGGCACAGGGAACTTTGAAGACATTTACAAGCACTCTCCAGCCCAGCTGATTCACCATGGTCAAAGACAGAATGTCCAATCCTCCCATGGAAAATATTCAAAGTATCTTACAGCCACATAACAAATTCCATGCAAAATAACTTTGTAAAAATAATAAACAAAGACGAGAATATTATTCCTTTCTGTAATTAAGTAGTACTGTAAGCTGACCCTATTTATTCAACCATTTATGACATTGGACGCTCTGCTTTATGACAGAGTGATGTGAAAAATTAACTCTGATGGTAAACCGAAGTATTTAAATTTGGAAAGGAACAAGTCTAAGTATTTCATGCACTGTGAACCCTGCCTACCTGTGTGTAATACAAACTGTGCTTGCTGGATATTAATATTTCTGTATTTTTTCTGATAATGTTAATAGAACTGCCCGCAGTGCTGGTAACTGGAACACTACAGATAACAATGGCAAGCTTATGGAAGGTCAGCAGCAAAAAATTAGGAAGCTTTTTCTACGAAAAGGTGTCTGCTTATACCTGAGACCTCAGGAAAAAGTGACAACCTGTAATACAAAAGAACTGAGAACTAAAAATGCCTATACCTGAATTCAGCTTTCAAATTAAGTGTCATATCTCAAGGTGGATGAAATATAAAAAAGAAATTGAATCGAGTGAGAGAAGAATTACCTTCCCTTTTGAAAGACCAATATTAATAATGAAGATATTGTTAAGAACATAGGAAAGGCTTCTTGCAAATATCACATAGGTGTATGTAGGAGAACTCCCTTAACAATCTCTAAATTTCTTCTTTTCTAAATGACTTTCTAAAAAAAATGGGGTAACTTGGCATGTTACTTAAATGAACCCAAATTATGCTGCTGTGCATCACTCGCATTTCAGACTTATGGCAGTATGGGCAGAAAACCATCTATCTTGTATTTTATCAAACTACAGGAGACTAAACTAACATTGACATGAGCTACTGTTATATGTATCTCTATTTTAAATTGCTGTATTTTGGTTATTTAAATCTAAATTTATAAAATATTGGAGCAATGTATTGGAAGAAAAATTAGTACATCTTTTTGACTGTGTTGAGTAGAAGAGAATGGTTTTCACAGCTATAATTATATGGAGAATAGACTCCTGGAGAGTCACAGTTTTACTTACTAGGGGTTGTCCTTGTTATCTGCTTGAAGTAAGGAAGTTCTTCGAATTCTCTCTTGGACATTTTTTCAACGTAGAAGTGACGCAGAATCCCTTCGGCAAAGGAATGAGAAGTGCATGTTACTGGAAACTTGCCTATTGTTCTCAGACTGCTTTGCTGTCCTGCCCTTATGTAGAATTTCTGCCATGTCGAGTCACCTTGTGAAATAATCCTTAACAATTGTGTGGATTTTCAGCCTATTCTGTTACACTCTGTTTGTCGTCCCCTGATTTACAATTGCGAAGAGCTTGAGAGGTGCGTGAGAATTAGCCAATCCTTCTCCAACGCAGCTGAACCCTTCCTTACTATGAGTAACTCTAAGATTACAACAGAAGCCAAACTCCCAGAGGCTGGGAGCAAACCAGTATCGTTTTGCAGTCAGATACCGTTTTGGCTGTCAGGAGCTAGCAGGCAACATCACTGGCAAATCATCACAAAGCTCTGTGGCTTCTTGAGCACACAGAGTTATTAACTGTCCGATCCTCTGTGAGTTTTTCCTCGCACTTCGGGCTTGGCTTTGTGTTTTAAAGTGCATTCTAGAGATGTATCATTTCCGTGTAAAGGGCTGTGCTAGAGGAGGGTTTCCTATGAGGATCACATGCTTTTTGCTTAAAGTAGATCAAGTAGATGGGATTTTTAGGGAGCTGGAGATCATTATTATTATTGTTATTACAGTAGAAGTTCAGGATTTGCAGAAATGCTTGGGCTTGTGAATGCTTTTCTATTTTGTTTTATTTTACCAGCTAATCTAGTAAACTAGTCTGTTCTTTCCATCCTTAACACATCTTTTTGCCCATATTCTAGACCATCATGGCAGTAGCATCACTAAGGCAGACAGAGCAGAGTGATTGCAATGGAAAGCACTTTGCTCCATCCTAAATAAGACTCCCCAGCACTCAGTTCAACCCCTATGACCCATTTCTCTGCAGTAAATTACACATGGTAGTACTGACAACCTGTTTATCGTTGTGGTTTTGCTCACAATGCAGGGCTGGAGTGTGCAGAACTAGAGCTTGGTGTGTTATTACTGGGTTTGGTACAGCAAAACCTGAGTGTGTTGGGAGTGGCTGTAACAGGGGTATCCTAAACAGCCAGAACAGCAAGCTCAAGATGCTTGGATTTGTAAATTGTCCTGGAATTGTAATGGAAGATGATCCATGTTTAAAGAAGAAAACTTGCTCAACTCACCTTTTCGAATTGTCCACACGTGTATTTCTATTTGAGGTGGCTTTTCAGTCTCTGCTGCAATTTTTCTGATGGTTTCTCCTTCCTCCGTGAAAACAGATTCATAGACGGGAAACGTCTCTTTCCCACAGAAGTAATCTTTGTTGTCAAAGGTTTGACTTGGCACTTCTTCTGTTTGAAAAAAAAAGCCCAAACACATAGTACAGCTGTAATCAAGTCCTCCAGAACTCACTTGGCACAAATAGCCAAGCAGGTTTTGTTTAAAAGTACAATTTTCACTTGTATCACCACTCAAATCCATCTCCAACTTAGCCCCGGACATTTCATACTGTTCTGTTCTGCTGGGTTCTAATGGCTTGTCCATGGTGGCAAGAAAGCATTTATCTTTATAAACCAGTTTAGTAAGGAAATGAGCCCTGTCAAACCACTTGGGATTTGTGAATCCATTGTGCACTTTTCAGGCATATCTGAAATATCAGTGGAAGACTCAGAGGTAATAAAATAACTAACCAAAATTTGGAGGTCAGACACTGTGAAGAGCCCCAAATTAATGCTCTGCTGAGGAAAAGGGCAGGCAGAACCTGCAAGGTTTGGGCATTGCTTGGCAGCAGCCGGCTGGCCAGTGCAAGCCTGGGCTAGCCACGGTGCACATTATCTCCTGCCCACCTGGTAAGTCAGAGAGAATATAAGTAGAAATTGCAATTATTCTGCTAGTAATTGGAAGTTGGACAAGAATGTAAGAGAGATGATACAACTCAGCAACTCGGACTACTGTTTGTGGAAAAACCTAACAATTAATACACATCCAAGACAGACTGCAGGAAGAGGTTTGGCTTTCTTAAAAATGGACACATAGAATCTCAAAGAAAAAGACAGTAACTTTCCTTTTGCTATGAAATGTTCTGTTCAGGCTTGCTGGCTGGGTTTTGCTGGCTGTTCCCATCTCAGTGAGATTGACGAGTACCCAAAAGGGTCTAGATACACACCTCGAGCACTGCCACTGCATCATGCTTGTTCCCAGTAAGCAAGGCTAGCAAAAAAACCTGGGAGCTGTGCATTCAGTGAAGGATTTCTGTATATGGCTGAACAACTCATTTCCTCAGAGCATTGCTGCCCAATGCACCACCAAACAAACACAGAAACGGGCCCTATGGATTAGAGAAGAAGTTGAAAGGCACAGAACAGAGCCGGACATTCTGCTGCCCTTTATATTATGTGCAACTTGGCTGGTCATTTAGTAGACCATCAGCAGATTCATCTTAGCAGAGTTTTCACTAGCCATAGGCATTGATTTTACTAAGTGATGTCTATGTAAGTCTAATCATTAGCGCAGCACAGAAACAATGCTACATTTGTGATAAGTTAGTATTTATTTTAAGGATTAAGTTACATAACTGACACCGATCCATTTATAATCAGAGGGGTTTGAATCCTTCTGGTACGTTTTAAGAAGCAGAAATGATACTATCTCTATGCAAACAAGCTAGAAAATGATTTGAATGTTCTGTGGGCAGCGCCGTGGGGGAAAGATGGGAGAGTCCTCTGACAGCAATGAATGTTCTGTGTATGTTTCTGTGATACTTTCTTTGGAAATGACTGTCAGGAAGTCATGCTAAGAGTAGAGAAAGGCAGTGAGTGATCAGAACACGGTGCCCCCAGCAACAAGCCCCCCGATTTGAGGAAGAGTGAACAGCTCTGCCTGTCTCACACCGAGACCTCTGCAAACACACTGTTTACATCAGATCTTATTGTGACTAGAAGGCTTGAGCCAAGCCCCTCGACACGCACAGCAAAAATGTGGTCTGTGATCAACTTTGTTTTACCTGGACAGACTTTACAGCATTTTCCTTCTACTTTCTGAGGGTATTTGCAGGGATATTGTTCTGGACAATGAATTTTCTTACATTCTTGTTTGGTGACGTTGCAGGTGCACAACACACACTCGACGATTCCAAAGGCCCGGAGATTAGGATGCCAGGATTCGCCGTGCGAGTATGTTTTGCCATTTGAAACACAAACTACGGAAGAAGAGAAAAGGAAGAAAAAGTACGACTGGAGAAGGTATGTTCACTGGCTGCCTCTTCTCTGTGAATATTCATTCGATTCACGCACGTTTGTTTAAAGCAGTGTCTCTATATGTAATTTGTTAGTGTCTCTGGCTCATTTCTCGGCTTGTTAACTTCAACTTGGAGTTAAAGTGAGTCTGAGCCTGTGATCTGAGCAGTTTTGCCTTGATTCCAACTGTGCTGACAGTGGTGTCCCTCACTATTTTGAGGTGAACAGCGAATGTGGCCAAGTCAAGTATTTGACTAGCTCCTCCCCAGCGCACCCATTTTAGTTGTGCACCATTCACCAGTTGGCTTTTGGGATCACAAGAAAACATTAACATGGAAGGATGCGTATGGGACTGAAATTTCATTCCAATAGCATTTAAATACCTCAGAATATTTTTTCATCAGTGCCCTTGGGAGACAAAGAAACACAACTGACACAAGGAGAGTGGAAAAATCCATGCCTGGTAGAAGCCAGTTTGGGTCACCCAGCAGTTAATGGGAATTATATCACTTTACACCGTGTTTGCATTTGTCCTATAAACCTTGCTTCTTTCTTTTGGAATATTTTATAAACACAAAGAAAAATGCAAACTAATCCTAACAAGGTGAAAGAGAGGGCACTGCCTGCTTTCCAAAAGCAACTCAAGTGAAGCTGGGCTATGTTGTAAATATTTCCAATTCTTCTATTATACCATCATTTTTATTAATGCTTTTATTTGCAAAATATGTTCCTATTTTGCCTGTAACTTTCAAAAGCAATTTAATTTTTATCTGTAATCTGAAATTTACATCTAACTGGGAACAGATGTGACCAACTGGCTTATACTTTACCGAGTTACTGAGATTTATGGGGAGTGTTTTTTGCAATGTATTGTCTTTCATGGGGTTATGCTATCATTTGGTTTATAATTTACTACTTTTTAAACCTTTTTGAAGACATATTTTTACTTTAGAGGTAGGAAACAGTTTTGTTTCTCAAATAAAAGCCAATAAAGTGTTAACCTTTATGGGAGAAAAAACTATAAATGGGAAAACCGGTAGGTAGTCTGTTGCTCAGCAGGCTTTTTACATGCTTAAATTCTATATTATTAGTTATATTTATGCTTATATGAATTTTTTTCCCAGCTAGAGTTGTCCAGATCCTTTATGGACATAAATATTACATGATTTCTCCCTCATAGGGAAAGGGATTATACATGACGTTGTGTAGTTGCGTTTTAAGGGTCTGTTTAGCACAGAACAGTTAATGACTCTGAGGTAGCAGATGAAGCCTCCAGTAGAAGCCAAAAAATGGCAAAAACTTTCTAGTTCCCTGATGCCCTTTTTGAGTGCTCTTCATGTTTAGAAGGATCGATCTGTATCCATGCGGCTGAACAGTATCTGCACGTCAGGAGAGTTGTTGTGTGTTTATTTTTTGACTTGTTGAAATGCACCTCAAGGGACACATGCCTTAATTAATAAAACACTTGCTAACTGTGCAAGAACAAAAGAAAATCCATGGTCAGCAATCCTGTTGCCATCGTGGGGATCTCTCAGACATAGCGAGTGTGTGAAGTTGTGGCCGTTACTATATACTGCATCCAGAAATATGCTTCTCGTCTGTATGCTCTTGATGGGCTGAAACAAATCAGTTAGAAATTTCTTTGATGATGGCTTCATGTGTGAATTACACGTCAAAGATATTGCACTGCGCCGAGATTCCTGCGCCGAGCTTCAGCATAAAGCACTGGCATGATCTGAATGCTTTTTCATGCTTGTTCAGGTGGATAATAAAGATCCTATGGCCAGCATTCCTTCTGTTAGTTAATACCTTAAAAGATTAGTTGGCCCTAATACAAGGGCTTTTAACTCTTTGTGGGTAGGTTCGAAGTGCCTGCTGGCTGGTATTTGTAGATAGATGCTCTTCTGAACATGCATTTTTACAGCTATTTCTTTTATGGCTTCTTCAGCCTGTTCTGGCAGCCCTTTGCTCACTGAGATATACCCACCCTTTTTATTGGACAAAACCTGCTGGCCCACTAACTGCAAAATTGATATCTTCCCTCTATTTTTGTCCTTCCTGCAATGCAGCAGGAATACGGCTTAGTAATGTTTGGGTAAGGTTTGTCATATGGGCTCATATGGGCTCAAAGTTCTGCCATCCCCATGATGTAGTATGTATTCTGTTCTGTTCTATTCTATTCTACTGTATTCTATTCTCTTCTCAGAAGGCCTTTTTAAGGATTCTTAGAGCGCGATTCCTTACGTTGGTTAACTTTACCTCTTTCCAGCTCAGGCATCCTGCCCTGGCTAATTGTGTGCTCTGCCTCTAGCGTTAGTCATGAAGGAGGAAAAGCACCCCTGGCATCCTTGTCTCAGAGAACCAGCTTAAGATAGGGTCAGTCGTGATACTGTCTTCCTTGAGAATAATCTGCTAAGCCTTGGAAGCAGAAAACCTCTTGATACTACGGCAAAGCCTTATGGTCTGAGATTTGTGGGGCAGTTCAAATGTGCTTTTTACAGCTAGTAAAGTTACAAAACAGGAGATGGTGTAACGGAAAGAGCCACAAACAGTTTCCTGCTGGATAAGTCACTGTGTGAAGAAGTTTGCGAATCTAAAGGCACCACGCTGTTCTTTATGGCACAAGGTGCTCACTGCCCTGGTGACCACTGCCTGTGTTCTCAGAAGTACGTAGCACAAAGCAACACAATCGTGTGGTGCCTTTGCAGAGTGACACACACTGTTGTGTATGTGGGCACAACAGATTTCAGCCAAGAGCTAATTCTCTATCCATAACAGCTTATTGCCTCCCTGATTTGCATTATATCTCTTGATACCAGTGTGAATTTCCAAGATTCTGCTGTAGATTTTAAGAAGTGTTTTCGAGCTCTAGATGATTGATCCTGCCCCAGAGTAATACTATAAGAAGTACTTGTCTTTACCTCGTCCGTGCTTATGCTTGTTGTTGATGACGATTTGTACGATTGTTCCTGAAGCTTGCTGGGGATCCGGTAGGACTCCGCGGTTACTCCTGGCATTGGGAAATCGTGGGATGTTGACCACCTGCCTTGCAGAGCTGGGTGACAGGTCGTAGTGGGAGCGATGGTATGAGTGTCTCTGGTGGGAGACAGAAAGAGAGTAGGAAAGTGAATGTCTCATTCCAATGCACTCGAGGAAGGAGGCTGTACTGGAAGCTGAACACAGGCAACGAGAGCGTAGCCACTCTCATCAAACATCGTTAAATGTAATAAATGGCACCACACTCAATAAAGGCCATTCAGGTTTTGCAGATAGTTAACATGGTAATGAAGTTATTACACATCTGCAGTTGTAGCTTGTCTCCCCAGACTGCACATTGCAGTGAAGGTGTCTTTATCTAAGTTGGTCATCTGAAGTCCCTCAGCAAGTCAGCGAACAGCGAGGCAATTTTAGAACCTGACCTGTTGTCTATCTCCATATCATACGGAGGTGAATCACAACCCAGTAGTGCCTATTTCGTTCCATCTATTAAAAATGGTGTTCAGAGCTAGAGATCTACTTTACTGGTATATACTCTACCCTCTATGATCAGATGAGAATTGTAAGCCTGTCTAGTTTTCCTCATCGAAATTGCTTTCTACTGGGGCTCCAGTGGCAGAGCACATCCAGAATGACTGTCCAGCATCTTGCTTGCTTGCAGCTTTAAACTGTTGTGCAAGGCCAGCATTAGCCCGGCACTGACTGAGCAGAACCTTACTTGAATCTGTCCTGCAGACTGGGAAGTCTCATTTTACTTGCAAAGGGAACTCGTAGTAGTAGTAGTAGTAATAGTGTGCAGCGTGTTTTCTACAGCAAAACCACTGTTTGTTTTCAGAGAATTGTTTTCCAGAATACCCATGGGCATGAAGGAATAGTGTATATTACAGCAATTATTTTATAAGGCATGATTCTTCTCGCTCATCCAAAGACCTGTTGGTTCATGCATTTAGGCAGTGCACCTAATGCTGAAGAGCTCCTCATAGTCTCCAAATAAGCTCTACAGGAGTAAGTTGTTAATGGGTACTCAGCCCCAGAGGTAGCAAAGTCCCTGGAGTAAATACATACATGTGTATATGTCAACTGGGAAGTGTTTGCAATTAAGATTTAAAAATGCATAGCAAACAAAATGCTGTAGATTTTCATTTTTATAGAGCATGTACAACAAAGATCAAATCCAGAGCCCGCAGGAGCTCACGGCAGTTTATAATTCAATGTTATTCATTAATTCAGTGTGAGTTTATTAAGGGATTTGCAGAAGTGGAAGAAACCTATTTTGGGCTAGATTCACAGAAGCCAGGATGAAGCAGTAGATACTCAAACCTGTTATCCTCATCCTTTTCTCTCTTCCCCAGTGTACTGTCAAGCACAGCACACCAGGAAAGTATGTCTTTAAATTGTAGGTGACACTTACGGCTTCTCTGTTGGCTGGCTGCCGGAAAATATCTCCGTCGGAATGTTCCCATGATAATTCTCCATCTCCTGCAGGTGAAGCAGAGCAGTACTAGTTAAAGGAGTAGTTGTGCAACATCTTCACAGCTAAATTTAGGGTGGAGGTTGTATCAGTGTGTAGGAGGGTCAGTCTGTAGCCTAACCTTATTGTGCTAGATTCTGCAGAGATGAAAAGGAAGATCCCTTCCCAAACGTTACGCAAACTCAGGATGATTTGGGCCGCTTAACAATGTGCTACGGGCAGGGTAATTTCCAAGAACCATTTGAATTGCGCTCTCAGGCAAAGGCGAGGAGATATGAGTTGGTTAGCTCCCAGAGAAGGGCTAAATCGTGTGACCTTCCATCTACTTGTGGGCTGAGGGAACCCACAAGCACATTACTGTTGCTCAACTGACCTGTAACTTGGCTGAGGACTGAATCCTGAACCCCTTTTAGTAGCCAGCTCTGCAGTGTAGCCATTAATAAATAACATTGTATTGTACATAGCAAGAAAAAGTAAGCCATATTTTGTCTTGAAAATTTCCTGGCTCTGTATCTCTATGGTTGGTTTTTCCCCCTCTTGTTTATGCTTCATTTAATAAAAATCAGTAAGTCAGAGTTTACCCCCAGGTATGATTATGAACAAGGGAGGTGCTTTCATGTGAACCAATATCCGATTCACTTGAACTGATACCTGATTCTTCAAAATCTGGTACAAGAACAGGTGAAATTATTTAGTGTGGAGCTGAGCTTGGAATTTATTCCAGCCTTGGAATTCAGACACAGGTACAGGTAAGACTGGTTTGCAGTGGCTCAGGGGCTCACTCAGACAGCTCAGCTCAGACATGGCCACAGATCTCAAGACATCTAGATCGGCTTTTAGACAAACATTTAGGCTTAGACATGCAGAAAGGCTGGGACAGCCCCTAGAATCAAGTTCCCTGTGTGTACAAGATCTAAAATGCAATTGCTAGTAAACTACTGAAGACACCTGAGCATAGATTGACACCTAATTTAAACTGCAGTAACTGGCCTCACCTTCTGAGTTGCAGTTCCTGTGTCTTGCATAACTTGAGCAGGTCTGGTAACCTGTCAGATAAAAGCTCATCTTCTACTGCAAAGTTTTGCTACCCAGAGCAACAGCAGCTATTTCAATACATTATCTAAAGCCTTGATTTAACTCGATATGAGGATGCAAATTTATCACCAGTGCATCTTCTCCTTGTTCCAATTTAGGAAAACAAAGGTAGCAATGTTACCCTGCTGGAATGCGAGGTTTAATTTCCCAACGTGCACTGGATTGTAAGTAAATGGGAAACTTGCAGGTAGTGTCCTGAGTGATGGTGCTGGTGCACAGACAGGGCTCGGATGGGGGAAGGAGTAAATTGAGAACCTGTCCTTCTGTGGGATACTCAAACTTACCTCTGCAAACTGGACAGCAGGACTCCGGAACAGAAACTGGGAAAGAGCAAGTTAATTTGGGACAAGTCTTCAACCCACAGTACACATTTCCTTCCTGCCAGTCAAACACAAGGAGAATTTAGGAGGAGTCATCGATTCGCCTGGTACTCTATACACATTTTTTTATGGACGTGCTTAAATCTAGTATGTGTGTTCACATAAATGCCACTCCAGGATGCAAAGGCAGAGCATTAGAACAATGAAAA
>WEIS01039036.1:9953-21056 GCA_013389965.1 Todus mexicanus | reverse complement strand
ACAATGTTGAACAAGGACCACTGCTGAGGAGGGGTGTTCATTTTTTCAGGGCTAACTTAAGGCTGTCCATTTTATTCTTTTGCTTTTAATTTAGTTCTTCATTCCTACTTGTGTCCTTGTAGTACTTGCTGTACTTGCTTGTGTACTGCAGCAGCAAGGCCTTTGTCCTTAGCTGTGCTAACACCTGAATTTCTGTCAGAATCATGGGAAGTAGGAAGCATAGATATAAGTTCACAAAGGATAAAGAATGTCATGAATCTACAACTCTCAATGGCAATATTGTAATACCTTCCATCCTACATGCCACAGCAGCCTATAATTATGCCAACTTCAGGTGTGACTGCATCCTTTCTATAATTTATGTTTTCAAGAATCTTTGGCCAAGTTAAATAATGACAAGAGCACTTTAAAGCCAAAATAGTAGCATTTTTAGCAGTAAGAATAGTGAGTTAGTAACAAGAAGGAACCTTTTGTAGATCATCCACCCATCTATGTCTCCTTTACTTGTGAAGTCTTAATACCTCCTTCAAGTAACCTGTAAAGTGTCCATTCTGTCTGCCTGATACTTGTGCGCTGTTTTTTGCAAAAAATGAATGCCATCTTTGAGATACAGTGCTTTTAATACTGCTGAAATGATTTTTTCTCTACATTCCTGTTATGACACCTATCTGACTAAAACCTGTCAGGCTAAGCAGGACAGTGAATCAAAATTTTCAAAGCTGATAGAACTGACAGTCTCATTTAGTAACATTCACTGCCTCTAACTTAAGCTACTCTTTTTCCTAGAGTTTTCACGAATTCTCCTGACTTTGGGTGCTCATCACGCTACAGGCGCGTGTTGAGATGCAAAGTATAGACTCCAATATAGTCACAAACAGAAATGTCAGAAATCAGGGCAAGACCAGTTGTACATTCATTACGGAGTTATTCTAAATGATGGTCTGAGTGTAATGAGGAAACCCGTATGGGGTTTGGCTGGCCACAAAGCTCTCTGATTCGGACCTTCTACACTGATGTATGCTTTTTTTCACATTCAAATGAGATGTCTTCTACCTTATCTAGAATTTATTCTGGATTATCTACATCTGTTCAAACATGCAGCTTTCTGTCTGTTGTAGGGCAGCTCATGGCAAACACATCTGTGTCTCGCTGTTGAATTCTTATTCCTTTGCTAAGTCAAAGTATGTGTCCTCCATACATTTAAGCTTAGATAACTTAGAAACCATTTTATCTCTGTGTAACTCTGATATCTGCAATCAACAGGGTCATTTTAGTTTGGGGGGGGGTGTGTGTGTGTGTGTGTGTGGTTTTTTTTTTAAGGGTCTAGTTCTGTGGCTTTCTTAGAGAAATGTCTTTGATTGGGTAGTTGTGGATGTGTTAGCTTCTATCCTCTGCTGAAAGGCCGCAAGATGTCAGGGATGGTAGTAAAATTATTTTAGGATATGGCATAAACCAAAATTGGGATAATTGCATGAATATCTTGCAAGGAAGCTGCTTTACACTTCGTCCTTGTATACTGCAATCAAAAGGAACTACGAATTATGTATATACAATATTTCTGCATAGAACACAAAATAGACAGCTAAGTGCACATCACTAGTCAAGAAATGTGTGTGCAATATAATTCCTGAAATAGTTTTGTCGTACTGTAACAGCTACATAATGAATTATTTGCCAAGAGGTTATCTAGTTTCCGGCTTACTTAGTAATCAAACATAAACAAACAAACCATTTAAAGTCTTGGGCTGTTTTGCTTTCAGTAGGTTTTGTGCACAGGAAAGATGATGGGCTAACAGCCCTTAAATGCTAAGTACTTTAATCACTGGGCTTGCAGCTGAGAATTATCTTCTGTTCACAACCCTTTCAATGAGCTTATATTATAATCTTCAGTTAATATATTTACTTTTTAAATATAATAACACTTTTTTTTCTTTGCATTTTGGTAATCTTAACTAACTGTAAGAAGGACTGACAAAAATCTGCTTCCTTAAGAAAAAATATTTAATCAATATTGTAAGCTTTAAATGTATTTACTTGTGATGGGTCTAGAGCTAAATGCAGGTTTGTTTGGGGTTTTTTGTTGGTGGTGTTGGTTTTTTTTTCTCAAATAATAACTACATTGTGCATTTCATCTGTCTCTGAGATGTTCCTTTCATTAGGTGCACAGATTTTACTTGGTTTTAAAATTTACAATATAGTTTTCAATACATTACAGATGTTTGCATTATAAACCAATAAAATGATACAAGACTGAAAGAGAACTAAAGTATTTGAGCATTCTAGCTAGTTTTCCAGAGATGCACACAGAAGTGTGTTTGAGTGCTGATAAGGCACTAACTATATTAAAAAGACAGAGGCAGAGCATAAGTATTGCTTTTCCTTTTCACTCACCAGAGGATGATTGCATTAGCAAAAAAATGTAAAACCAAAGAACATTCTTTACTTACTAAATTTAAATTTTTCAAGATGTACATCTTAAGAGAGTTCATTTTTTTAAAAGATAAATGAAATACATCTGGCATTTTAACTTCTGTTTATTGTTTCTAAACTCATTAGAGACTGATTGCTTAAAAATCACAGCTGTTTGATGAGGTCAATAGGAGCCAAAAACCTATACAGGCCAATTTAATGCCTCATAATTGGCAATGAAATTTGGAACTCGAATTCCTTATCATTTAGGTAGACACAAAGTTTGTGAAGAAAAAACAAAACAAAACTGAATAGATAGATGTGAAAGTTGCCACTCCTTTTACTTGGTGGTCTTTTTTCCTGCTCATCTTTTATTATATGTTTTATTAATGGAGCCTAAAACCTTGGCGGTGATAGAGGCGCTCCTCCTTAACCAACCTCACTAAAAATAAATACTGCTTGAAATAAACTGTGCTATTTAAACTATATATCCAAAGTGCATTTCTTGCCAAATGAGGTCATCACCTCTGTGGTACATCTGGCCTCTTATCTTCCTGGCACTTTTACTTCAGCTTCTAACCTCAAATTGCTGTGCCAGTGCCAAACAGTACAGCCACTGGAAAATGATATTTTTCATTGTCAGCAAGCGGAAATAAATTTGTACATTACTATGGATTGAGAAAGAATATATGATAAAGCACATATTCTTCAACATTACTCTTAAAATGGCAAGGAGCAAATTTGCAGAAAAAGAAGCCAGTTTTTATATCGTATATGATGTGTACAACATGAGCTGTAACAGACAAGAATGTTTCATTTCAGACAGATTCATAAGAATTGTGTAAGCAGTGTTCTGGTGAAGGCTATTTAAAGCCTTATCATGGTGTAGTGTGCCCAACAGTGTCTCAATAAACTCTTTGATTCATTAAGACTGAATGTAGCATGAAACATGTAGATTCAGGACGTGGTGTTATGGCTAGATTTTCTATAAGGACTCGATAAGTAGCGCAGGCGAAACAGTCTGTTGACACTGTTACATGGAAACATCAATATCTGTGGGTAACAGAGAAGGAAGGAAACAAACATTTTTTAGTATAGTTAATTAGTAAACTCGTAGAAAAAATAAACTAAACTAGTACAGAAATGACCTACAGAAAATTAGTAAAACTGAAGTCTAACTAGATGTAAAATGATTTTAATTCACATTTGGCATATTCCTTACATGAAGGTTGAAATGCTCATGTTATTCCAGAATATATTAGTAACGCAAATAGTTAATGCGTTCTATATTGCAATACTAGCCTTTAAACTGATGGCGTCCTAGCTACTCAGTGCAATCAAAACATTACAGAAGAGTACTTTCACAGGCATTTGTTGGACTCAGAAGACCCCCTTACATTTCACAGGCAAGGCTTATCCAATCCGGCAGGATTTTTCCTTTCTCTCTTCACACACACCAACACAACCCACCAACCAATCAACCCACCCACCCCTCCTCGCCTCCCCTGTTCCCTGTTGAATCCCTGCTCTCTCTGGCTGTCACTGTTGTGCTGTTGAATCCAATCCGCAAGCGAGGCGAATTTCGGTCCAGCTTTTTCACGGAGCCGCGGCTACACACAAAGTTGGCTGATGTGCCATTCAGCATCCCGGCAGCTCTTTCTCTTCACACTCGCAATGGCAAAGCTTTGTGCGGATGCACTGCTGGGTGCTCTGAACTAAAATCGTCTGGGGGAACTTAGCAGGTTTTGGACAGCCTTTTAAAGGTAAGGAAGCGAAAATAGACGTGCTGGAGAAGGAATCTGCTGTTGGGGAGCGTGGTACTGTGCAGGCTGCATCTTAAGTCTTCTATTCTGATGCGGGAGTCTGTGAGCAATAGGTGGGAGGGGATGCTTTTGTACCTGAAATAAGAAGCCCCAGATTAAGTGTTATCGCAATGACTACTTTAAAGCTTGTGGCAAACGGTGTAGTGATCAAAGCTTTCAGAAAATGTCTCTGTCAATTATTTATCCACTCCCAAGTTAAACCTAACTGTATTAAAAACAGCAGTAGAGGCCAGCAGCCCCAAACTGCAAGGTGCTTTGAACATCTCGTCTTGCTGCTTTTTGAAGTCCCCTTATTGCAGTCAGTTTGGTTGAATACTCTGGAGAGAACATTTCATGCTCACTTATCTCTCTTGGAGTCTGTTCTTTTTCTATAATACACGAAGGAACAGTATGTTTTAAAAATAAAAGGCCATTTTAAATGCTGAAATGTTGTACTGTGCTTAAATGTCTTTAAAAAGACTACTTTTAGAGCCATATAGGTGCCTGTGCATTTAGGTTATAATTATATTTCCGTTCAAATCTTGTAATAGTTAAGTGCTTCACTAAAATGTATTTTAAAATTTAATTTCACTTGTAAAGCAGTTCAGGCTTTTTACTTAATCTGTATTAGTAATGCTGTTTTTACTTTTGGGTGGTCTGCTTCATCCATTTATGTATCTGTCTGCCTCAGGCTAATGGTGTATCAAATGCCAGATTAACACAAGAAAATTCTAATATTGATGCTCACAGACTGTTTGAATTTTAATACTTTGATGATGAAGTAGGCTTTGCATTTTGCTCTATTTTTCCAAGTATTTTTTCAATAGTTTTTAGTTGCAAAGTCCAGTATGAAGTGCATAGTGGTTTTCAAGTTAATCTAGGTAGTGTTTTAACAAACAAACAGCACCCCCACTCCTGTAGATTTCTAGTACTATGCATGTTAGGCAAATGTTTGTGATAGCATATGCATGCTTCTTAAGAAGTTTCCACCTGAAAATCTTTTTAAAGAAAAAAGTACAGAATGTGGTTTGTGGGGGAGGGGTGGGGTTTTTGTTTTGTTTTGTTTTCCTCAACTCTTTAAATGTTTATTTTCTAATAAACTTTTCTTTTGAAATTTATTGTGGAACTGACATCTTCTCAGAATCGCATGTTTTACCCCAGGCTGATATTTCTTTCTGATGTTACTTAAGGAAGTACTTGACAGTCATTCCCATGCATTTTCTAATTTGAGACTAGAGTAAGTTAAAGCCTGAATTCATATTGGATGAGTTTTACATTTTAAATGAGGCATGTCAGTTAATAACATGAAGCAGAAAATACCTGTGTTTGATTTTTTTCATACCACTGTTAGCATAGTTCATAGAAAGTATGAAAAGAGATTATACATTTTAATATTTAAATGACTTGTGGAATTGCAGATTGATATTTTCAATGGTTTTTCATTACAGTTTTTGCCATTGAGGCAATGTGAGAGCTTTGAGAAAGATGGAGTGTTGTAATTACCAGGTGCACATGTTCATTAATCCTTCCTGGCTAGAAAAAGCTTCAAGTTCTTCTCCAGTGGCATATTCGTAAAGCTATAAATATCTAAATTGTGTCAGCCAAGAAGTCACGCAGAATGGAGGCTTTTTTTGAGTTCAATTTCATGCACTGTTGCTTTGGTCTTGTGAGGGAGTGCTTTGCATTCCTCATGATGGGTATTTGTCCTCTTCTTTGTAAAAGTTCAGAAAACAAACTGTTAGGTCACAGATTATTTAGTTTAAAGTATATGTGGATAGATCGTAACAAGTATTCCTCAAGATAAAAATATGTAAAAATAACCTTCTTAAGTGAAGACACCAAACAGAAGAGTTGCCAAGATAATTTTAAATCTTAAATGTAACATTTTAGTAAAGAAATTAAAAAAGCTGGAGCCTATGCTTAAGAAAAAGGATTTGAGAGAAATGTCTATAGCGACCTGCTTGTACTGTTTTTCATTTAGCTACATGCTGGAATACTGCGTTCTTATCTTCTTTCTTTTAAATATTCCAATATAATTGTTAGTCTCTAACTTTATATGGACAGAAAGATCAGTAAATCCATTTGTAGCTTGATCTATTGCCATGTGGATATCTATCCATAAGCATATAGAGATTGTGTTTAATTATAGAGCATGTAAAGGTAATCTTTATCAGATGCCGGTTTTTTTAATAGATCTTTGAAATGTACAATGGCATCTTTAAAATGCCTATATATAATTTCTTTATGAATGTATATGTATCTGTGTGGACCTTTCTGAAAATATTTTTGTTAGCATTTTCTGGAACCGCACTTTTTGTTGATTTTACAGTAAATTCCATGTCTCCAATCTGTCATTTGACTTACAGGACTGTTTCAGGACTACACATCAATTTAACTTTTCAAAGTACTAAAATATATATTTCATTGAGTCACAGCTGTCAGTAATTTTAGACTCTCTTGCAAGTTTAGAATTAAGATCTTTACTGTTTGAGAAATTACGTAGCAAATCTTTGTTTGCAGTGAGCTCAGGAAACTATCAAATACCAGAGACAGAGAAGAGATCATACCTTGCTTGCACACGAAAACAGTAATTTTTGAGCAAACATAAGCTTAAAGGAAGACACAGATGCTGCCTGTAGATAGTGCACTTCACTCACGTTATCAGTCTTTATGAATTGCTGAGGACGTTCAGTACTTCCTTCCTGTCCTACAGAAGCGGGTAAAGATCAAGCAATTTTTTTTATTTTTATATATATATTAAATAAGGAAAAAATAGACCTGTAGCTATGCATTATTTAGAATAGAATGCGTGCAGAAGGTGCAACGGCAGAGAGGCTGGATACTGCTGGGTCCAGGTTCTGACCCCTCCAGTCTCTGTGCCATCGGCGCTCCCTGCCGCGGGAGGGGCCGGGGCTGGCGGGCGGCGGGAACTGTCCAGCAGCAGAGTCGCTGCCAGGCCTCTCCGATCGTCCCCTGCCTTGACCCCGCTGCCTTCAGGGCTCGAAGGTTTGGACAAAGATGGTATAATTAGGTCTCAGGATGTTCCCTTCTAGGGAGCTAAGAGTTCGATAAGAAATCTGTTACCTGGCAACTTTTTAATGGTGTGTGGGATTTGGGGGATGGGTTGAGATCGCCCTGTCTGAGGGTTTCCCAGTACAGCTCCTAGGCAGGTGGCATATGGGCACATTGCAGTGAAATGGGCTTAGCTGAATGTCCTTAGCTTGCATAAATAGCATATTTTTTAATAAAGGTACGTAGTTATCAGTACAGTTTTATATCTTGCATAATAGCATGCTTTACTTTGGTGCAATGATTATTCTAAGAATATTTATTTTTCATATCAACAGTCTCCTTATCTATCTGCCTTTGGTTTTTGAGTTTGTGGGGGTTTTGTTTTTGTTTGTTTGTTTGATTGTGGTTGTTGGGGGTTTTTTGTGGAGTTCTGATGGTGGTGTTTTTTTGGTTCTGTGGGGTTTTTTGGTTTTGGGAGGGGTTTTTGTGGATTTTGTTGTTGATTTTGAAGGGATGGGTCATTTTGTTTGTTTGTTTGGGGGGGTTGTTTGTTATGTATATATATATATATAAAATTTTTTAGCTTAGTAACTATTGGATTATTTCTCCCCAGCAATAACAGGTTGTGGCAAGACTAGAACCATTTTTAGGCACAACTTCTTTTCAGGTTCATCAGTGCTAATGATTTTCAGGGAAAATCAAACCAAACGAGAACAAACAACCCCACAACTCGAACATTAAGTTACTGAAATCTTCCTTTCCTCCCTCTAAGAGATTTAGCTAAAACTTTATTTAAGAAAGACTGTAAAAACCCTAGATATTATTAATGAATCCATATTAGGTGGCTCATATCAACATAGTGTTCTATTCATACTAGTTAATGACACAAAACCTCAACACTGTGTGTGATAACCTGATCTGAATTATACGTCTGATTAAATTTTCAGTTGTTGCTATGTCATTCATATCAGGAAAAAAAGGGGGGAAAAAAGTCTTTAACACCAATTGGGTATGTTTTCAAACATATATGCCATCATCCACATTTTGCACATAGACACCTTGCACTACTGAGTTTCACTAGTAAAAAAGTTCATTGTCTGTCAATAGAAAACTTTACAACTTCTGACAAAACCAACCAATGTATGTCTTCCCTTAACTAGAATAACTAAACTATTCTGAAAGAGCACAAAATAAATTCTACATTAGATCAGACAAAAGATCTGTCTAGCACAACATTCTGTACCTGATGTAAACAGCAGTAAGTTTTCAACAACAAGAAGAATTGAGCCCAATGTGGAATTGTACTTTGCACGTATATCTCTTCATCATGCAGCAATCAGTATTTTAGCGACTTTGAGAGGCACAGCTTTTTGTCACAGATTTTAGTGGAGTTTAAAATCACATTGTGTAATGTTACTTCGTTTTGTTAACAAAAGGTTAAAAATGAGTCTTAAGGCCACTTCACTGCATTGTTTATCTGCTTAATGTTATCTCTTTATCTTTTTCCTTGCTTTTCGTTCTGGCCACTGGCAATGACTGGCTAAATATCGTCTTAGTCTTGGTTTGTCAGAAAACAGCTAAGGCATTTCTGCTAGCCCCAGCATACATTTTATGAAGATTAATGATATCTTACTGAAAATGTATTCAGCCTTGGACATCCTTTCTTGGTTTATTTTCTTTTTTTCTTCTCTATACCCCCTTTTTTTAAATAAGAAGTTTGATAAGACAGATGAATGCACATTTTTGCATTTCTTTACTTATTTATGGGCAGCATAATGGCTGTAAAATTAGCTGAAATTATTTATGGCTAAATTGAGTTTCCCTGATGTGTTTTTCAATAGATTCTTATTTTTAAGCCTGGTCTTCCAAAATGCTGACTGTTTACTCAAAGCTTCGCATGAGGACAGAATGAGAAATTATATCATGCAGAAGCAGTAAAACGTATTCACATTATGTTAAGTAAGCTGGTAAGCATGCCGTTGCAATTTCATTGATTGACATTGAGTATGTGATGAATTTGATCAAGTTAGAGTGGTTTAATAACTGATCATCCCTTTTGCAAAGTAATGTTTTTAGTCTAACTTCTCTGTAGCCAGTAATGTAGATTTGCATTGCCCCTGGCAAAAGAGAGAGTTCAAGCTCAGTCTCTCACTTCTTGGATGAATGTAACTTAATCTCTAGGCTATAACATAATAAGGGAGGCCTCTGTTTTTTAAGAGAAAATGGCAGCCATAATTGCTTTTTGCAAGAAACCCAATTCTATCAGTTTGTGTTAAGCATACTCTGAGAAAACTTGTGGATTAAGCCCCCGTTTTTTGGCACTGTTTAGTGCAGCATGCATTTTATATGACAGTAGCGGTATGCATGTACAGGATTAGCCTATCTGTATATCCAAACAGCAGTTACTTATATCTCTGGGTAAAACTCTAGCTGTGCAGAGGCATATGATAGACATCAGACTTTTCGACTGCTTTATAATGGTAGTATACGTTCTTGTGAATATATAACCTTTTCAAATGTGTTTTTTCTCATCCATGGGGAGAAAAGAACATAGATGTCCTAAGTCTGGATGGCAGAAGGGCACTGTAGTTAGTAATACAATTGTAGTCAGTAATATCACATAGACTGTGCTATCTCCAGTTCTTTGCCTTACAGGTTAGGCTTCTAAAAGTCTGACGTTGTGTATCAATGGCTTTTTGTGGTTTTAGGTTTTGGTTTGATTTCAGTACTAATTTGCTTTATATTTCTCCTTTCTCATTTGACCAACCTTTGATGTTTTCTGTACAAGAGAAACCACAAGAGTTTGTCTTCTGTCTTGACAAAATTATTCAGCTGAAAGGCCAAGGTTTTTTCCTAGCTGTATTGTGGCAAAAATTGTGGGTATAGTGCAGCCTAAGCATACCTTGGTCTGGTTTATAGTAGCAATATAGCTACCATAACACACATGCCAGTGTGGACTTTAAAACAACAAAGCTTTTATCAGTGGTTCTTACCAACTTCATTGCAGACAGCCTAGAAGTTAGCTTGTAGTATTATCTGAGCTCTGATTGGCATTATGGATGTCCATGAACAGCCTGATGCAGTTTTAGATCATCCAACTTCTGCACCTTCTTTGATTTCAAAAAAGGAGTTTTTGTTGCCAGCTGTCTGACAATCAGCATTGTTGCATTGTTGCTAAGTTTCTATGCCCAAGTCACAGTGGAACCAAAAAACTCTTTGTCTGCTCTCCTTTCTTCATTTTAGAAAGCGATGTTTAGAAAATTGTCCTCTTTTCCTCGTCTCGCCCTGTCCATTCTCATCACCAGCCTTATATATAACATGGGTATAAGTGGGAGAAACTACCATCTTGAAGCCTCATACCTTTTTGTCCATCATACATTAAATTTTTGTTGCTTCTGGAAATGATAGATGGACACACATACACACACAAAAAAAATTTCTAGAGGCTGAATCACCCATAAAACTCATTAGAAATCTTTAAACCACCAAATCTGAACTTTTAGTGTCCTTGACACTGCCTACAGGAGTATAGATATTCTGCTTGGAGGCCATATACTCATAAGGTTCTCTCCAGTTGAATGGAAGATTAAAAAATGTGCCAGAAATTTCATATGCAAAGTATTTTTACCTGATTTCATCCATTTTAGACTTTGTATCATACAATAGGGTTTTTTGTTTGTTTGGGGGTTTTTAATTATTATTTTGTGTGTGTGTTTTGGTTTTGCTTGTTTTTTTGTTTTGATTTTTTTATTTATTATTTTTTAAGATAGAAACTATTCACCAAACCTTAATAGTAAGAGGATCAGATTATACTTTTAAAAATTTTCTCTGGGATATTTGTTTCGTGGCAAAGATGATTGATGTGTTAATACCTATAATG
>WEIS01039035.1:13781-24033 GCA_013389965.1 Todus mexicanus | reverse complement strand
GTTACATGCAAAGCAGAGTTTTACATGCTTTGTAGTGAGTTACCAGGAAGGAGCAATGATGATGTGACCATAGAACTGAGAGCTCCACTTCCCAAGCCTCTCAGGAATGGAGGGTTCAGGTTCAAAGTTTCCCTGTACTCATTACATAGGGCAAAGTCTGCTTAGCAACGAATGCAAATGGTGCCATGGAAAAATGTCAACCACAGGTGCAAAAGAGGAAATGCTAAAGGCATGATAGTGCTTCAACATTTATTTCCTCCAAAGATACACACAAAGGATTAAAACCACAAAGTTTTATAATACTTCACAATACATAAACAGTAACTGTGCTTCCTGCTTAGAGTAACCAGCAGGGAGGTCTTTGATTCGGGCCTTTATGTCAGAAGGTGCACAAAGCTGTTTAACTTACTTCAGGTAGAGAACAACTGACAGGAGAAATGTATGGTAGAGTCATTCCAGTTTGGTTCAAGGCCAGGAAATTCTCCTGAGGGGGATGCTCTGCTGTTGACTGGAAGCCATGTCCAACAGATACTGTTCACATCGTGTACAGATGTCTGCAGTCAGCCAGTCTCCTGTGGTTCTGGTGTAACAGCACAGAGGCTGTGCTAGGCAATGGGGTTCCAAAATAATGGGTACACTGGAGTGGAAGAGGGGAAAAAGAAAAGCAGAAAAGCTGACCCAGGTTTCTGCTGGAGGGCATGGTGCTCTTCCACCCTTTCCTCACACATGATCCAAGACTGCTAAATGATTTAGCTAAATGGTTGAGTTCTATAAAGCAGTCTGCTCCACTTAGGAAGGCTACTAAGCACTAGAACAGCTTCACTGACTGACACCTTCTCTCTGTCGACATTATGTCAGCCAAAAGGCTAATGGATATCTGTGGTTGATCCAAGGTTATGGCTCAATTCTTGTGCTGTAGGATTATTATATTTTTTGCCATCCTGAAGTATGGCAGCAATACAGCCACTCAGATCTCTTCTGCAGCACCTGCTCCGTAAGACAGACCAAATCACTGCCCCACACAGTTAACTTCAGTAGTGAACACTACTCCTGATTTTTGTTAACTGAAGTACAAGTCTTTGAACCAGAAACTGCTGTGACTTTGTTTTAGCTATATTAAAGAATGGTTTTCAGAGAGAAAAATATCTGTTCCCCCAGTAGAACATATAGTTGATTCAAAAAGAAGAGAACAGATAATGTATGTTACCAGTCCTAGATATTTCACTTATACCCACAAGGTCTATCTTTTCTACCGAGAACTGTCAAAAGCTCTTTTTGAAATAGTTCCCCTTCTGGGGACAAAAAGGAAAAGGTGTCTGTGTATATATGTGGAGGGACTGAGAACCTATTTGTGGCATTACTCTTCAGTCAGTTATACCTGCAACCATTAGCATATTTTATTTCTAGGTATGAAGGGGCTACTCCTGGGTTGTAGTGACAGACCCCCCAGCTGTGGAGGATAGAATATAATGGAGTCTGGAAATCATACAAACGAAGCTGGCACAAGGAACCTTCTATGTCTGGGCTAATATGGACGCTTCTGAATCCATGTCAGAAACCTGACAGCTAAAAAACAAAATGGATTTCAGAACACCTGCATGTCCTCCCTTTCGGCCATCTAAAATCCACAATACTTTCAGAGAACTGTAGACTATTTAAACCAGTGGCTTAACCAGTTATTCAGCATAACATTTAGCTGACCAGCATAAAACTACATACTGCTGTCTGCATGTTTGTAGACTTGTATACACGAATAACTGGTAACATCTTTCAAGTCAAAACCAGAATATCCCTGTCCTGACTTACCCTAAATACCCCCGGTGCTCTATTTCATGTAGCAACTCTGAGATCTTCTGTTCTTGAGTAGCTGGTTCTTCCTCTCTGGAGAGTCTCAAAAGTTTTAGGAATTGTAGTGGAAGATGAACACACATTCTGAAGGGCACAGACATCTAGAATCACAACACAAGTAATCTGAGTTCTCAGGGAAACACATCCTCCTTTCTTAGAAGGAAAATTTACATGGCATGCAATTGATTTATTAGTGCACTTAGAAGATAGACATTAATGCAGTGAACTTTCTGACCCTTGTATAAATAGAGCACAAAGCAATCCCAACCACTTTATACAGGATGAAAGAAAGAGGAACCAGAGTTGTTTTAGCCAAGTTATGACAAGAGATGTCTGTGGCATCCTGTCTGGTTATGCATCTTGTAATATTCCTTCTATTTTCTTAGAAACAAGCCAGAGGGTAGATTTTGAGGTATCAGCAGAATGAAGGAAAAACATCCTATGAGTAGGTGAGGTGTAGGTGGGAAAACACAAAATGTAAAAAGACTCAACTTGCCTTCACGGAGCAGTCACAACAGATGACACTAAGAGGAAAAAAGTTCCCAGCATTATCATTTGAGTAAAGCTCAGCAGGAACCAATATGTCAACTAAGGGTGACATTCACAAGTAAGTCTTAATCTGTGATTGTGACACAATCACTTGATGGCAAGTGAGCAAGCTTAGAACTCCCTTAGAGTTCGCCAACCCCCCTATTTACTCTTGTTTAAATCATCTGAACTGTGTCAGCATGCATAGCTTGAAGGCTTTATCCACAAATGTGCATTATTTTTCACCCAGCGCTAGCACCAGACAGTTACTCAATTCTCAGTGGTTGTTTACTTGTTGATGGTAATCAATTCAGTGCTTCACCGCTGCTTCAAATAGATTTAAGTGAGCCTTAATGAGCCTGAAGTTCCTCTTTTCCTCTCCCATGAACAGAAAATCTCTGCCAAATAAGTGGATACAAGTAGGTCCAACTCCTTGCCCAGTCACAGGGTCTGGAGTTCATATTTTCAGTTCTTAGCAGAAGATTCTGGTAAAAAGCCTCTCCCATAACCTGCTCAATCCCTTGACTGACTAAACCCAACCTTCAGAGCAAAGTGCAGAGAATGATCTCTGACAGAAACTGAATTTAATATTTGCTTGGTAAATTTGGTTATTTCTGGCTTAATCCTACGAGTTCAAGTTGAGTTACCACTTTAGAGGCAAGTTTTTTACCACATCCTCTGCAGCTATAGACACTTCAGCCTGGCTTGTGCAGTAAGGCAAAACTGAAGGGCTCATCAACCTGTTCCTGCCCTGTCACTATTTGAATACCGAGTATTTTCATAACTGTTCTTTCACTCTTTTCTCCTTCCTCCTTTAGTCCTTTTGTACAGGCTCACCTGCTGCAGAGGTAACAGCTGTAAGGCCACTTAAGAAACATCTGCTTATGGCAGCTGAAACAGATCTGTGGAAAGGAAAGTTACCTGTGAATGCAACTGGGAAACACCTTTGTACCAACAATATCTGCTGCCTGCCAAAGAGCAAGCACAGAAACCAACCTTCTAAAGCCTTTAGATCCACATACAATAACGGAGGTCCAATAAAGGATAGCAAAGACACAGGAATTAAAAGCTAAAAAGGCAAAAAAAGTCTTACTTGTAGGCCGGTGTTTTTATGATGCAGAGGTTTGGGGCAGCTGCCAGACAACAGGAGTTTAAAAAAAAAGGCTCTTGAGCAAACAATAGCTGTATTGTGCAAGAGTGTAACAGTAGCTAGTTAAGAGAGAGGGAAGAAGAGAGACATTCTTTGAGGTAGACTGCAGCAATCCCAAAGAGATTAAGTCAGGGCAGATTTGAATCCAATCCTGAAGCAAAAAATGAGTCATAAGGAAGCTGATGAGTCGCTTGAACTTTATGAAAAAAGAAAGAACACATTCATACACAGCTGGCAGTCAGAAGTGATATTATCTTGAGAAGCAGAGCTTGAGAAAGCTAAAAAAACTTCAGCAAAAACACAAAGGAGGTAAAAGAGCCATTTTAGAATAGGCAGAGAGCAGGCAAGTTAAAGCAGGGCTGGTAAGGTGAGAAGAAAACAAGGATTCAGGCTCAGAAGCTTCAAACGGACCGTGAAAGAAGCATGGCTCTGCTAGTAGAACCCTTTGACTCTGTCTACACTGCTAAACAAGTGAGGGCAAGAAGCTGACCCCTAAGCCAAGTAGCACAGACTTCCTCACATCTGTGTTGTAAAGGGCTTGTACTCATGACATCTGCTCTAGAGGGGCTGATTGCAACACCCTCTCTAAAGAAGATTCAGTGAATAAACCAGCTGCTAGGCAGAGTGGGCAGCCAACAGTCCTGTGCTGTCATCCCCCCCCCCCCCGACCTTTGCACCCACTCAGCAAGGTGGTTTGAGTCAGCACAGCTCAGGTGTGGGTTCCTGCGTTGAGTCTTTGTTTCACTGGTAACAGTACCAAATCCCAATTAATTACTTTGTGATTTCAGAGCAGGCGAGGTCATGGCAGTCAGCTCTCCTAGCATGGAAATAACAGACAAGCAGCAAAGGCTGAATTACTTTTTAGGCAACTTACACAGCTTAAGCTTGATTAGAAGCCATCACCATACAAGTATTAGAAGATCTTTACAGCCTAGGGCCAAATTCAGATCAGCTGTATGAAGAAGATAAGTTGAGGCAGAGAGCACCTCAGCAGTTCAGCTCTGAGGGCAAGCCAGCTTTTGAAAAGTCAAGGACAGCACAAAGAGGAGGAGAGGAAACATACCTTTGCTCTTAGAAAAACATCATCGCTACCTCCTTCCAGCACCATCATTGCATATCTGGTTCCAATCAGCTCAGCCATGGTTGGTGATGGCCACTTGGTAGGAAATGGATGGTCCTATCAAAAGACATAAGTTTAGCATCAGGGAAAGCTGAAGGAAGTAGATATTTGAAGAGGTCATCCTCAAAACTGGGTCCCAAAAGGCTCAGGATCATTTGTCCCCAAAATTCAGTTTTGCCAGTGGTAGGGAGTATCAGCTGACTCTGACAATACCAGCAGAGAAACTATGACAAGGGTTTTAGCGGTCACTATAGTTTTCAAGTAGCTGACACCTCATTAGGGAAGCAGGTCCCTCAGTCATCACAGTAGTTAATACTATTTCCAGTGCCAGTCTCTGGGGAATTTTGGCCTTTGGTACAGACCGCAGCACAGATGGCACTCAGGCCCCTCCTACGTACAGGATCCCTTTCCACAGCACAGCACTCTCGTGCCTTCTCTTTCCCAAGACCCACTGCCCCCACATAGACCTACTGACCCCACACAAATGGCAGCTATAGTCTGATGGTCAGAGACAACAGTGCTTTTATCCCCAGGTGCAGAGCCCAACCCACCTGCATCCCCCAGCATACTGCTGAACAAAGAGGTCACACAGAGTTATGGTCAGTTCAGAGACTTGCTAGGGGAGGGGCAGGAAGGGATGCAGAAGGAAGCAGCACACCTCAGCACAGAACAGAGCGAGGCCATGATTCAGAAGGTTGCAAAGCAGCACACAAAACTCAGCATTGCTCCCACAACAGTCATTCAGAGCCTGATGACGTCAGTACCATGCACATTTAAAAGTCACTGATGCTGCGCTACCTAGATTTTGTCAACCACTTGTTCCCTTTACTGCACCTTAAAGAACGCTTGTGAATGCATCAGAATCTAGAAAGAATGAGGGAAAATAGGGAAAGCAGGACAGTCTCACTATCAACTACAGTCTGCTTGAGGAAGCCTTGATGAACACTTCCAAGTAAAGCAGTCGTATATTTCTCTTCTTGTATGAGGAACAAATTTATTTCATATCATTAAAACTGGGAAGCCTCCATAAGGACACTACAGCATCCAGGCTTCTCTTAAGCTGTCTCCAAAGAGAGAATAATATCCCAACTTAAGATCAGGGTACAGTATGGCCCAAGTTAAAAAACAAAGAACTTGCTTCCTGCTTGCATGAGGATCATCAAGGTGCAAGCACTGGTCATTACCAGATGTATCAGGCCAGGCTTGCTAGCTGACATGCTGGACTTACACGTTCCTTGCTTTGAAGGCCTCTCTCTAATGATATAGACCTTCCTCTGTAAGGAGGCAGCTTTTGTTGGCCGGCATTCAGGAAATCATTAGGTCTAACATCTCCTAGTGTGGGCACACACATGGGAGGATACGTGAGATTTGCAGCAAAACCTGGAGAGGAAGAGAGAATTTTAGGGTGCAGAAATCCAACTGGCAGCTTGTACGTATTCACCACAAAAGCTGAATGCTGAAGAGGGCTATACTGCCTTCTGAAGGTAGCAAGGCTTACAT
Source organism: Todus mexicanus (assembly GCA_013389965.1). Classification (NCBI taxonomy): domain Eukaryota; kingdom Metazoa; phylum Chordata; class Aves; order Coraciiformes; family Todidae; genus Todus; species Todus mexicanus. Next base: position 17,887 of record WEIS01039035.1, on the reverse strand, counting down.
CTCTTTCCTTCAACCCCCATCAGCTCGGATCACAAGAAGCAGAGGTTGCAGTAATTATGCTTGTCAGTAAGAAGTGATGAGGCTTCATTAGCCCCATTTAGTTTAATACAATCAAATTGTGCACTTTATACTTGAACATTCAAAACACTCATTTAGCTTTTACTGTGAATACCAGTCAGGCCTTTGGGGACATGCTATCATTGCTTTGAAGCTGCGAGAGCTATACAAGCTTCAGCAACTGCAGAGGAATGGTTTTCTAAATGGACCACCCCAGACTCATTACTTACTGTTAAAGCTTCTCCTGTAAAGTCTCTTCAGGCGATCAGAGAGACAGTGTAGAGTGAGACCAGCTTAAGGCTTTGGGGGAACCTGGGAGGCCACTGAGTGTACTTTGTCACCTGGCTTAGATGTGTAGCTAGAAGTACACTGACCTGTGCTGTTGCAGGATACTACTGATGTCCTGGTTGAAGCAAGCCAGGTGCTGGAAGGCAGCTTAGGAGCAGTTTCCTGTAGACCAGAGGACGGGATATTCCTAAGCTGCACAGAAGGGGCACCAAGCCCACTTCCTCAGGAGTGCTGCTGCTAACAAACCCCAGGATTGCCAAGGATTGACCAGAAAAGCTCAGACAAAAGCAAAGCAGAGCGAGAAATCAACATGGTACATTTAGCAACTTTATTCCAAGAGGTAATAGCAAGTTAATTCCCGCTGCAACCAGCAAGCTCCAGCCAAGCTAGTAAAACTTCAAATTCATCTTTCTCTCTCTCACCGCAATTCAATGTGGATACTAGTCCCAAAGTTTCATCTGTTCAGGAACCAGCTTCACAAAATCCTCCCTAAACAACTCTGAGTATATTTGAGCCATTTTCTGGGATCCAGCTCATATGTAGGAACTCTAGAGAACAGTTCAAGAGACTGTGGCCTACTAACCAACTCAAATCCAGTGCTGTATCTCAACAGCATTGTTTCTAGCTTCTCTAGAAAAACAGAAAACAAATTTGATTATATTAGTCTTCATATGACAGCTCTTCTAGTTTAGCAGTATTACATCAACCACAGTGTTCTCAAACGCTGAACATTCCTACAAGCAGCATAGACTCGTGCAAATATAGCTAAGATTTTCTGCTTTTATTAATTCATAACCATTTTCCTCAATTAAGCAACTGCATTTCAGACAGGAATGTTTACAGAAGATTCTGGTTTGTACTAACAAACCCCTGTGCTAGACATGATGTGTTAGGGCTTAAGTTCTGCTCCACAGAATTTCTGAATACGTTCAGACTGAACCCCAGAACCAAGCCATCAAGCTTTTAATGAACAATCCAAGAGTTAAAGAATCCAAAGACTATGTATCATGGTTTATTGAGGAATGGTGCTCCCAAAATTGCTCCACAGGCACGAGAGGAGGAATTCACCAGTGAGGTTACTTCCTGAAAATAAATCATTAAGCTTTCCTTCCACAAGCTCACATACCATATGAAATGCAAATACATCAGCACATCTAGCAGCAAATGCCTCAGTGTGGGATAAGAGTGGAAACAGTTCTGGTCCATATTGGCCAAATTCCTATGCATATTAAAACTTCTGCAGGATCTAGTTTTAGGAGACCAGAGCAGACTATGGTTCTATAGGCTGCAGGCATGCCACAAAAAAGAAGTGTTTAAATATTGGACCAGATGATCCTCGAGGTCCCTTCCAATCTGGTATTCTATGATTCTACCAATATGGTATGAGATTCTGTAGAGGAAAGGACTTTGCTGAACCTAGTAGTACCACATTCGTTCATTTCTGAGAGACAAGATTGCTCACACTAGAATTTGAACCAAACGTTCCAGGCTATGTGGATGTAGAGATCTAATGTCTGAAATACTTGTGCCTCCCCAGCATCCTTTCATCTAAAGCCTTACCTGAACTCCTGGTCCCAGCTGCTGTGTTGTAGCGTTTACAGTTTTAAACTTGGTACTGGCATCTCGGAGAGTTAAGAAACAATAGCTTGGAGATTTCAAGGCCATATTCGGTGTCACAAGCAATTCTGCAGGGGAGAGGGGAAACAAAAAACCCCATACACACAGACAAGATAAGATATTGTGCTGTGACAAGAAAACGACAGACAGATCTGATAGTCACATACCAGAAACTGAGATTTACCTAGACTTTGTCCTGGTAGTTATATAACCTTTCAGTTTTAGGTGATGGTCATAATCCTGTTCTCTCACTTAGTGGACAGACAGATTTGAACATCCTTTTTAAACAAGGTAAGTTGAAATATCTTTTCCATCTTAATAAGCCACGAACAGATTTTCTAGAAAGAACTATTCTACTGCCATACCACCTCTCACATGAAATTTGCGTTCCCAGATCCCTTGCATTATACATGCTATGAAAAAGATAAGTGGGCTTTCCTTTCCAAGACCATCCATTAATTTTAGTCAATGCTGACTTGATAGGTCACTTTGTACCAAGCACCTTTGGGCCTGCTCCCATTTTCCCTTGATGCTGCTGAGCGAAGCTTCTGTGGTCGTTTTATTTCTGCCATGAGCTGTTCATGCCAGCTGGGCTCTTGAGGCACATGCTCTTTCAGCTTCCTCTCCAGCACCTGCAGGCAAAGCATAGCACCAGAAAGAGTCAGTCAGTGTATGGAGCAAGGAGACCAGTGGTGACAGAACCACTCCTTCAGCAATGGCACTGTTTTACAAGTGCCTCTCACTCAAGAGGGAACAGAGCCCTGCACACGAGAGACACATGAGAGAACCTTTAGATAATGCATGGAAGAATACTTCAGCAACTCTCAAATTTGAAGCCAAGAACTCCAGGAGTACTTTCAGGACCACAAAATGTTCCAAATGGAAGAAGCAGTGGAAGAAGCAGGGAGATCGATCATCTTTCTCTTACGAACATGTCACCTCTCATTTTCCTAACTCCATGTTTTGGTAAGAGGGTCCGCCCAAAAGTTAAGTGTGGTTAATAAATCCCCCTTCCAAATCCAAACCAGTAGCTAAGACATTAGCTCTATATTCATAGAAACTGTCCTATCAACTTCAGAGTCATCTTGTTTTGCTATCATCATATGCAGCATCAGGTCACTTACTGGCTTTAGATGAGGCCTGGGAGCAGGTACGTCAGCTTTGGGGGTCCTGTGTTTTTGCTTGATGATCACCTGAAAGAGCAGAAATGATGCTTAAGCAATAGCTCTTTCTCTGCTCCTCGTATACCACACCCTCCCATTCAGTGGCACTGTGAATGGCCCGAGTCAGGATTTGGGAATGGGAGAGGTGGGGAAGGCACTGACTTGGGAAGCATAGAATGCTGAGGTTTGCTTACATGGGTTTTTGGTAGAGACAGATTTGCCTGTGGCAAAGTAGGAGCAATGAGAAGTGCTGTACAAGCCTGTGAGGCTTGCACAGGAAGCAGAGACACTCTATCCCCAGCAGCCCATGAACTGCTCTGAGAAGCCACTGGAAAACTTTTTTACTCAGATTTTAATGTCAGGAGCAATCCTGACAAGCACCATGTTCACAACACATTCATCAGTGAGAAGTCAGTTCCAGGGAGGAGAGTAATTGAGCGGGTTAACAAGACTGTAACAAGAACGGTAGCAGCAGGCAGCTGTATGCATAAGCTGGAGACCCAGAGACTGGCTTAGAGCCCCACACAAACTGGGAACAATAGCAAGACAGAATTGCAGGGCAGGTATTCATGTGAGGCAGGCGGTCTCCCTCATCAAGCTCTGTGCTCGCTGCTTAGGGGCAACTGACAAAAAAGTCAAGCTGCACATGCATGTCTTTAGCTGCCTTGTTCACTACTTCTTACTTTGAGGCTATGCCATTTACTTTCCTTGTGTGTACAACTTCAGAACATGTGGGAGTGCAGGTAGAACAACAGGACAGCTTCCCACACTAGCTGTGCTTTCATTCACTTGCAAATTAGACCAGTGTTTGCTAGAGAAACTTTAAAATAGCTTTGCAGATGGAGAAATTGTTGTTTAAGAGCCTTCACAAAGACCTAAGCAGTAGCACTCTTGTGCTTTCTTCTAGCATTTATGACTACTGCTCTTCAAACATGTTTGTGCTTCTCATTGACCACAGGGGGGGAAAAAAAAAAAAGAAAA
>WEIS01039033.1:332-13608 GCA_013389965.1 Todus mexicanus | reverse complement strand
CTGAAGGGAAAGTGTAGGCAGGTGGGGGCCAGGCTCTTCTCCCAGGCAACTTGTGACAGGACGAGAGGGCCCGGCCTGAAGCCGCACCAGGGGAGGTTTAGGTTGGATGTTGGGAAGCACTTCCTCACAGAAAGGAGGATAAAACCCTGGGATGGACTGGCCAGGGAGGTGGTGGAGTCATCATCCCTGGAGGTGTTTTGAGGAAAGACTGGATGCTGTGCTTAGTGGCAAGGTCTAGCTGATGTGGTGGTGTCAGGTCACAGGTTGGACTCGATCTCAGAGGTCTTTTCCAGCCTCAATAATTCTGTGATGCTGTAGATAAAACACTATGCAGTCTGCATCCTTGGAGATAATCAAGACCTGACTAAGCAGAACCCTAGTCTGACTGTGCCTTAGCAGGGTGAGGTGGACTAGAAAGCTCCCTAATGTCCCTCCCAGTCTGAATTATCCCATGACCTATTGTCACACTCATGAGCCACATGAAATAATTGTGTCTACTTTCTCATTTCTTATATTTCTTAAATATCCTGTAGGCAGTGACAGGGAGAGAGCTCTGCATATATGCAAGATTCACACAGGAGAATTCACCTGGATGGCCCATTTCACCAGCCTGGTCTCTAGCATCCCTACAGAAAACATTGTAGTAAGGCTGACTGTTCATTTCAGTAGTCATCCATGGCTGAAATTTGTCCTTGTCAGGAATGAATTAAGACATGTTCAATGTTCCCAACTCTCACAGCATATTTGAAGCCTGAGCCCCTAAAGACACTCAAGATTTTTAATCTCCATTTAATTTCCTATTTTTCCACACAGCCTATTTGTAAGCCCACAAAGCTCTAATGTGTCCCTGATACAACGTATCAGCTAGGATCCCAGAAGACATATCCAGCATGCACTGATTTCTGTTTGCATTTTGGTGTACAACTTGTAAATACCTAGGTTTATCAGTAGTGACATTTCCTATACATTTTGGGTTAGCAGTCCCCTCTAGCACAACATCTGCAAGTAGAAATGTAAAGGAGAACAGACAGAAGGGGGGAAAAAAAGCAATAAGTAGTATGCATAACTGCAGATGGACAGGGGAGGTGTAATTCATATGCAAAATGAAACATTATAGCAACTTAATTTGGCTTTGACTTTAAGAGGCAATAAACAAGCCTTGTGAAAGTCTTCTGAGAAGCATCACTGCTCCCTTGGGCTGAGGTCCTGGCATTTATTTGCCAGAGGACTTTATTGTCTCATAAAGCAAAAGCCAAGTGAAGCACAAGCAAAGTATTTCTTGCTCTGTAAAACCATGATATTACACAGTTATTTACTGTACAGCAGCCCCATTATTTTTTGGTCTCCTCACAATGTTAGGTGTTGACATTTGAGGAAAAGAGCACTGCTGTCCCATCTAAAGAGAAACTGCCTCTTTCCCTTTCCAAAAAGAGAGCTTCTGAGTGCTACACATTTAGGTGCTGTGAACAGGGAACAGAAAAGAAATTAAAGGCTTTCAAACTTTGATAAAATCAGAAAACAAGCACTTTTAATATGATAGATCAATTCGGGAGCTGATCAAGCCAAGGAGCTGAAGCGCTCTCTGTGCATAGAGAAACCAGTTTTAAACCAAAATCAGTCTCGGGCAAAAATACTAAGTTATTGGAATTATATCATCAGAACAAAATTTAACTGGCTCTCTTACACAGGACACGTTTAGCACACAAGTTTGCAAAATGATTTTTTTAAATATTTGTTTCTCCATGAGCACCACTGGGTTTGTATTTGTAAGTAATTTTGTATTAGTATTGGTGTATTAATAAATGCTTTGTTATCTTCTGTAGCTGAGAATGTAGGAGAGATAAAGATCCATCAACAGAAGCGGGTAAGGCAGCCATCTTTTAACTTGAATTATGCAAATTTTCCCAAGTAAAGAATCATGATTTCAGTTCCACCTTCCTCTCATCCTGTGCCTGTGTGCATGCACACTTGAGGCAGAGGGACAGATTGCTATTCTGCCCACATACAGCACATGCATTCATATCAACCTAATCTCAAGTGCTGGAGGCCACACTGGGGAAAGAAAAGATGGGAATGGAAGTGAAATTAAAGCTAAATCAGGAACAAAGGAAATCAGGGAAATCCTAGAGAAGGAACGACTGAAAGAGCACAGATGACAAAGAGCACGTCAAAGGCACAAACACTGTCTTTAGGGAAGCCTGTGTCGCAGGCAATAGGCCATCCTGGGACCAGCCTGGTTGTCCTTACACGCAGTATCCATGAAAGAAGCTTGTTCTGTTTCAAAACAATTGAACTGAAGCAATTTGCTGGGCCCTTGTTCCCATAACAACAGCAATTCGCTTCATTCAATTCTGTGGTTTTGGCACTGGGATAAGAAACACCCTATTATTTCATTAAAATACTGGATGAAGCACAGTAATATACTGAGAAACATCTGATAATTTACTGTATTGCAAAAATAGTCACGTTAATTTTTCTTTGGGAAATACATTAAAGAACTTCTGCCCTGATTGATATCAGTGAATTCGTGTAGGTACTACTACACATTTACAGAAACAGATCTTTGTAACACAGACTATATAAATATATTATCACTGATGAAGAAAAGGAAGAGGAATGCTCTTATCTCCATTTCATATCTAAAAAAAACCTTCCCTGAAAGAAGAGTTTCCAGTTTTCAGTGCTGAGGCCCAAGTTTTTCATCTCCTCTGGAAGGTTTGCATCTTGCTCAAGCCTTTCAGCTTCCATAGCGATCCTACCTACAGAATATTAATTTTGAAGCTCCAGTTTAACATCTGGTTCTAACTATACATATTTTTCCATTTGTGGTGTCCCAGTGCCGGTAGTCTCTTAATGATTTATTCCTTTAGCTCATATCCCATCAAAAAAAACCTGTGGCATATTACCTGAGAAACCATACACCTTTTTTTCAATACGTATATATATATATATATATAAAACTCACTAGGCTTGCTTTCATGTGCAGCCATAGTAAAAAGTACATACCTTGTGCTTTAGGAACACAGAATAACCGGAAAATAAAAGGGATACAATTTTAGCTTCATTGATGTCAGTGCCAAAACTTCACTGATTTCAGTATGATCAGGATTTCATCTAGGTTCTCAAATTTTCCCAAGAGAATGTTTGGGGGTGAAGGCTTCCAAGCTGTGATCCCTAGCACATGGAGCCAGGTTCTGTGGAGAGGATGGGCTGCTTCTTATTTCCACATGATAAACTGCTTGAAATTCCTACTCCTTCCTTTTGTCTTCTTGCTCTAGAAAAAGTGAATTACCTCCTCTTCTGTACAATGCCATTTACTTCCCTGTGCAGTCAATGCTAATAATTATCTAAAGGATGCAACCTGTCTTAGTAAAGTACAGACTTTATAACTCTTCAGATATTAGACTTTAGTTCTACAAGTTTTGAGAAGAAATAGATCATCTCATAATTTAGGGATGTTTTGGGGAAAGAATTTCAGAAAAATAGGTTAGCCTTTACCTGTGTCAGCAATGTGCAGTTTTAGGAGTCGGGGCACTCTAGGTTTTGAACTTTGGTATTCTAGGATTAGAGAGAGGGAAGGAGGAAAAAAAAGGGAGAGTGGCAATAAAAAGAAAATCATTCCAGATTTTACCAAGAACTAAAAATGTAAGTGAAAATCAATTTTATCTGTAAAGAAGGATTTTAAAATAACATTTCATTATGGTAAGTGAAAACAGTTTGAGCAACAGTTTGAGCAGTTGTAGTGGCAAGTAAATGGGCTACATCAGATTCCTCCTGCTCCTTTCCTTCCCCTTCCCAGCCAATTTGCTCACAAAAGTGAGCAAAGTATTGGGCAAATGATTCTCTCTATATAGGGTTCAGGAGAGGATTAAGAAATTTAGAGCTCAGGAAGAGATAGTGCAGCGTAACCTACTTCTCTAAGGTGGCAATATGGAATGATGTATACAGAAAAGGATTAAGCTCTCCATAGAAATACAACACTGGGAAGGACCTCCAGAGTTAGTCTAGTCTCCCATTGTATATCATAGAATCATAGAATTAACAAGGTTGGAAAAGACCGTAGACGTCATCAAGTCCACCCTGTAACCTGTTACCTAGCCTATCACCAACCTATTACCCAATATCATCTCATCATCTAATCATCTAAATCTTGTCCCTGAGAACATCATCCAACCTCTTCTTGAACATATCCAGGGACGGTGACTCCACCACCTCCCTGGGCAGCCCATTCCAATGGGAAATCACCCTCTCTTCTACTAAATCTATTAATATCTATCTCAGACTGGGGGTTTGGGGGGTTTTTTTGTTTTTTTCTCCCCCACACAGTAGGAAAACGTCTCAGAAACTCACTGCTTAGAAGGTTTGAAACACTCTCTATTTCTGTTGGCACCAGCAGTGTCTGAGATTAAATAGGTGGAGAGAGAGAGAAGAGCTGTAACATCTGCTAACACAGTAACTGATTGTTACCACATTGCTTCCCAGCTTGCATTTTCTGGACAAGGCAAGATTTTGGACACCCTGCTTGTAAAGCAGTACTCCGCTCGTCTATTCCTCTTAAATTTTCTTGTTCTGTTCAAACAGTTGGATGTGGGTGGCCAGCTCTATAGACAACATTACAAGAGCATCTCACTAGTGCCTCACACAGTGGTGCAAATCAAGCGCAGCCACATCTTGAGCTAAAGTATATTAGAAACATGTCCTGCCTGCCCCCTACCCCCTTAAAATCAGATTATCTCCAAAAAAAGCATAGCAAGAAGACAGATAGCCTAGCCCTAAGTTTTACTTTTAACTCTTTAAAGTAGTCAAACAGGTAACATGCTCACAATACTGGATTTTACCATTCTATTTCTTTTGATATCTGCATTATAATGATTCAGGTGTTGCCTCCCAACATCACTGCACTTTATCTGAGATTTCGTCATAGGATTTTTCAGCAAAGTAAATGCATTTAATAATGTTCAGGCAGACAGGGAGACAAATACCTTTTAAAACTCACAATAAGAGCAGCATATAAGACTTAGATCATACCATAACAAAAAGGGTTTGTCTGAAAAGACAGAGAAAACCAGCATGTTCATCTAGCTTGAAATTTCACAAAACACAAGAGGATAGACTCTCAACCAGTAGCCTATATCAAGTCTCTTAGCAACCAGGCCTCTGCTAAATTATGCACAAAACCTCAAGTTCACCATCAGTTTTAATCAATAAGGAAAAAAAAAAGTCTCTTAGAGTTTTGATAATGGTGCACAGATAATTGTGACACAGTACAAGAGTATAGCAGATTTTAAAGTCAATAAACTGCCTCCCCCTCTCTCTCTTCCTCCCCAATAAATACCCTGATTTATGCAAAAAAAATCTTAATATAGGTATACATATATAGAAAGACAGAGGAGATTTTTATATATTTAAACATATATGCAAATTCTGGGTATTTTTTTCCTCTGCTTACCTCAATGTTGTTCGCCTTTCCAAACTTCAGCTTCTTAAGGGAAAACACTACATATTAAATCCAAATCACATAGATATACTACAGAGTGAGATCAAGATTCCTCTATTCCTGTATATTCCTTTATATTCAGAAAAATCATTATTACTTAGACAAGGTCCGCAGACCCTCTTTTTCACCTTTCATTGTGCGAAGTTTGAACCTGGCTGTGAGACCTGCCATCTATTCAGCCCTTTAGTACTATGTCAACACAAATAAACAGCTACCTTAATAGTGCTGTCATCAAAAGCATATCCATTCTATTATATTATGTCACAAACATAACACAATCATGACACAAACTGCCCTGTGAGAGAAGAAAATGAAACAGAAGAGAAAGTGGCTGAACAGATGGATGGGTTTTGGACCATAGTGTGTATCAGAGATAAGAATGATGACTTTACTGCTGTATAAATATTTCAACATGCACAATCAATTAATAATTTCCAAGATTTTCTACGAGAGCTGATAAAAGTTATTAAGCTTCAGGCTCATTTCAGCAATGTTTAAATGAAGGTGGAAACCTACAGCACAAATCAATCTACGGGCACAGTCACCCAGGATTTCAGAACATAACTCAAGTAATTTTTTCGTACCTTACAGAGAACACCGTGAAAGGTATTTCAATTTATTGTGGATAACAATCTATCAAAATAAACCTGCTCAGGACATGTCCTGAATACAAATAAGAAAACATGAAAATAAAAAGCAAAACATGAATTTTAATTAACCCTGTGGTGGTTTGCAGACCCTGAAGTGCTCGGTCTGAAAACGAAGATCTTCTAAAGCTTATATTCCACTTATGTGCTTTTAGAACATAAAGTGTCACCTATTAAAACAACACCACAGGACATTTGTAGGTTAGGAAAGTATAGACAAGAATCTCGCCTGGTACTGTACACAGCTACAAACGCCTGGATCAATAATACCAGTTCAAACCAGGTGCTGCAATGCCGGTCCTTCAATTCATCTCTCAAAGTACTTCAGCTGCTTCTTTACATCAGGTTTAAATCCCCGACTCTGAACCTAATATAATCCTGCCACAAAGCAGCTTGGTGTGTGACCATAGGCTATCTGGTGCTTACTTTCAGCTCCACAATTCAATGGGTAACTTGAGGACCTCCAGCTCTCATAGCCTAGGGTAGCAGACACAGCATATTTTGAAGAACTAAAAAGTGAAGAGGAGAAACAATACAAGAAAACACTTGGGGTTTTTTAATCCATACTTGTATTTGGACTGAGGAAGCAGGACCTAAGTAATCATTTTTTTAATGCCTTAAATGCTAATAACATCAATAAATTTATTGAAGAGCATACAAGAGCTTGAACTGTAGGAACATTAGTACTGCCTCATCGCATCATCTCCTTTAGTGGGCTACCTGAGAGCGGGCAGTGTGAACAACACTCTTCATCACAAGCCATGCAATTCCTATACAGAGACAAAACTCCAGTTGGCCAAGACTCAGAGCCTACAAGTGACCCAATGCACAACAAGATTTTATTCTTTAGATGCCAAACTGCTACAGCTTTTAGCTGTCTACACTACATGTGTCCCCGGCTCCTTCTGTCATAGCTAAAGGCAGCAAGTGATATCTGCTTCCTTCAGTTCAACAGAAAAAATCCTACAGACAAAAGCAGGATTCAGGATTGGGGCTTCATTCTGCATCCAGTAGGTTTCCTGAAAAGCACCTTGTGCCAGCCATGTGTGGTGCCCAAAACTGGTCAGATGCCTGATGTACACTGATCAAGATACAAAAAGCACACAACTGCTGCCTTTCTGTACTGCTAGTGCTCAGATCGAGAACATACATCAACTTGTGAACAGCATTTCCATCTTGTAGCTATCAGCTGTCACACATCAAAGGCTGAAGCCTACTAACAGAGGTCAAGGAAATCAAGAATTGCTTAGTGCCTGTGCTCTGAGGAAAGATTTCCATAAGCCAATGAAAAGGATTCAGTAAAGCAGCATAGCAAGGCATAAGCTTAGGAGAAAGGAGGAGGCGGCAAAAAAGCTGCCAGAGAGCTCAGAATAACTTTTTGCAGAGAGGTAGCTTACCGAGCACTAAAGCCACCGATACAACAGTCATGAATACATTGCCTTTGTTGTTTATTTCCAAACAGAAACACCTTGGTAAGATACCTGGAGATCATCTTCCTCCTGGAAGCTTGGCTACCTGTACTCAGGGCTGACCAGGAGACAGCACAGCTGAGCTGCCCCTTCCTCTTGACACCTCTGGAGAGGATCCGGACAGCACTGTGGGGAGAACCCCTTCCAACGGGAGCTGCTTTAACCTGAATGTCTACCTGTCAGCCCCCACTAGCACCACAGCTCTCACTGTGCCACAGCCACCGTTGTGTCTGCTGCGGGCACCATCAGCCCTGACATAGGCCCCACAATCTTTTGTGAAGATTGGCAGCGAAACCTGTTCAGAAAACACAGCATATTTAGCGTAATAAGAACTCCAACATTGGTATACTAAGCTACTGTTCCTCCTCTATCCATTAGCAACAGTAATCCCCTGAAAAATGAAAAGACTTTTAAACAGTAATTAGCTGATAAAAAGGTGGTTACAAACTATTCTTGCTGGTTAAAAATTAATGTAACGGCAGTATTTTGATAAATTCTAATAGGAAAAACTTGGAAGCTTCTTCATAGTACTTAACATAAGGCAAATTAAAGTGCTGACATTTTTATGGTGTTTTAATTAATGAGAATCTAGAGTGGAATTCTCATGCAAATACTGTATGTATTGTATGACAACCTTATTAATATTACCAGAGGAGTTAATTATGATTAGTGCTATTACACTGAGTACTAAATGAATTAACAGTAATGAGGCACTCCTAATACTATCATCACATTTCCGCATACATTTTAATGGATGGGTTTCACCCTGATTAGAGCTGATAAATTATTAGCAGCAAACAAAATTATCTCTTCCATTTATCGCTTTTCCTCTTCGCCTTTATTCAGTAATCAAAGCTCCTTTCTGAGAACGAACCGTTACTTGAGAATACCCAACGTATTTCTAGCCTTTATCAAACTGTTCTCACAACAATTCATTAAAAGAAACTTCCATCACAAGGTATTATTTCTACTCCTAAACATTTTAAGCAGCGAATACCAACTTCAAGCTTATTTACAAGGGCGTCAGCTATCTGGAGCCCTCCTTTAAATAATTGGGAATAGATAACCACATTGCCATCACTTAGCAACCTGACTTGCTAAATGCAAAACCAAAGAATTGAACTTACTGGAAAACTTGAAAGATGAACAGGTCAGTTTCAGATACTGTGGTGAATAAATCCCAGATTATGAAGGCACCACATCAGTCAGAAAGGACCCTGACCAGCCCTGTGTACTTTTCTCCACAGATCCCAGTCCGAGTTGGTATGCATGTGCACCGTGGTTTAACTCAGCCAGCAACTAAGCACCAGTCCTGGTTTGGGTTAGGACAGAACAATTCTGTTTTTATTTTTCAGCTAAGTCTGTCTGAAGTTAGCAGCATGTTTTTGCACAGTGTCTGCTTCTAGCAGTGATAACGCTCCACGTTTATAGTTAGTACCAAGGATTGGTATGCAAACCAAGGTCACTGCTAGATTTTGTGTAGATTTTTGTGTAGATTTTTGCAGAAAAGTAAAGGCAGCACCTTCAGGGAGGAGCGAACAGGACAGGTGACCCTAAATTAGCCAACAGGGTTTTCCATCCCACATACGTCATATTCGGTATAAAACTGAGGGATCACGAGGGTCTCGGCCCTTCTCTCTTGGCCCTTCTTCCATTTTGCCCTTCTTCTGTTTCCCTGAGCTCGAGCTGCTCTCTCGGCTTCGGGACTCTTCCTTGCTCAGTTTGGCCTTGGCAGCTTCAGCTTTGCCCTGAGGCCTCCGGCCCCGGTCTCAGCCCCCGGCTCAGGCCTTGGCTGGGCCCCAGGTTCTGGGCCGCATCCCTGAATCCAGCTCCCGGTTCCCGTCTGCTGCTGGGCCCTTCCCCAGCATCAGTGGGGACGGGGACGTATTTACCATCGGGGGGTTGGTTTCGATACTGGTTTTGTATGTGTTTGTGCATATTTACTTTTTATTATTAGTTATTATTATTTTCATTTTTTAGTAAAGCTGTTCTAGTTTCCTTTCCTAATCAGTAAGTCTCTCTCCTTTATTTCATTTCTTCCCTTTCTGAGTGGGGAGGGGGAAGAGAGCGTTCTGTTGCAGATTTGGGGATGCCCTGACCCCAAATTGTGACAGCACGATACAGCCACTCACACACACCCAGCAGGACATGGGAGAGAATCAGAAAAGTAAAACTCATGAGTTGAGATAAAGACAGTTCAATAGGTAAAGCAAAAGCCACACATGTAAGCAAAGAAAACCAAGAAATTAATTCACTGTTTTCCATCATCAGGAAGGAGTTCAGTCAGCTCCAGAAAAGCCAAGTTCCCTCTCGCAAAATGGTTACTTGGGAAGACAAACGGCAACACTCCAAATGTCCCCTCTTCCTCTTTCTTTCCCTAGCTTCACATGCTGAGCATGACATCATATCACAGTATCACCTAGATTGGAAAAGACCTATAAGATCATCCAGTCCAACATTTAACTTCAATCTTTATCATCTCTAAGTCATATCCCTAAGCACCTCATCTATACGCACCTTAAATACTTCAAGGGATGTTGCCTCAACTACCTCCCTGGGCAGCCTGTTCCAATGCTGGACAACTCTTTCAGAGAAAAAAAATTCTTTCTAATGTCCAGCCTAAACCTCCCCTGGTAGAGCTTCAGGCCATTCCCTCTTGTCCTATCATTATTGATTTGTGTGAAGAGACCAGCACCTGCCTCTCTACAATGTCCTTTCAGATAGAGAGCATATGGGGTATGGGGCATCCCTTTGGCCAGCTGGGGTCAGCTATCCCAGCTGTGTCCCATCCCAACTTCTTATTGCACCCCCAGCCTGTTTGCTCATAGGATGGTGCAAGAAGCAGAAAAGGCCTCAGGGACTAAACATCCCTGAATTATCGACATTATTTCTAACATAAATCCAAAACATAACCCCATACCAGCTGCTATGAAAAAAAATTAACTCCATCCCAGCCAAAAACCAGCACAATATGCTGCAGCCTTTGATCACAGAAAATCAAACGCTGTCCAGGCATTTCAGATACAGAACATGTTCTCTCTTCATACAACGTATCTAATGTGTGAGGAGAAGGGAAAGGGGACATGAACAGAGGCAATGAATTTGCTGCAAAGGTGAGAAGACGTGGGCAGCAGTAAACTTACTCTTCCTGAACATCCTGAGAAGAACTGTAACATGCCAACCTATCCATGCAAAAGCGTGTGAGCACTGAGTGGGTGCATCAGACATGCACTGGTCATTTCTGGAAGTTCAGAACACAGGAGCAATATCAGGCTTGTCCAGACTAGAAGACATTCACAAATCTTACACTAATATTAAGTTTCCTCACAATCCACCTGTGCACCTTTTCTGACTATGAGATGAGATGCATCCAGGAAAAACCTGTCAATTGCTATCGTTAACCTTTGATGAAGGAGTTGACTGACACCATTTCTTACTTAACTTTAGCTGATTCCTCTATTCCTGTCAACTGATGCGGTTTTTTCCTCCCAAGAACAGACACACACACCAAAAAATAGCAAGGAAAAAAAATTAAAAATTACTTTTAGACAGGTAGGAAGGGCTAGTGTGGAAAAAAGCAGGAAAACATCAGGAGCAGAAATCTATATAGAACAACGGAATAAATCTGAGCTTCAAATCACTGTTCTTATAATGGCAGTCAAATGAAAAATACTTCACAGAGAGGACAGCCTTTGTGTGATTTATGCTAGATCTTGATCATTTCTGCTTATCTCTATTTATCTATATTATCCCTGGTTGCGCTATGTCATTTCAACTGCTGTCACAAAGCTAATTTCATGTGCTCATGAGAAATCTTTTGGATCCTCTCACTGCTGTATTACTCTCAAACTCAATAGCCAGAGTACAACTAAGAGCTTCTTTAAAATCAGTTCAAAATCAATGCAACCAAGTGTTTTGTGATAATTTAGCACATTGGTTTAAGGAAGAAATCAAATTGTTTCTTACGGGGAGCTTTCAAAAATCTATCCACTGACTCTGGGGAGACAGACATAAATCCTCTTTGAGGAGAGGTTCTCTATCTTCCAAATCCTATTACAGCAAGGCAGTTACCAAAGTAGTATCTGCATAGCAGCACCTAATACATTAAAGTATATAAAAATTCAAGCAGAGTAATTTGGTTTTGAAAAAAACAGAAGCGGTCAGATAGCATTCTTTCATTGTTCATATTTCTGATTTATATTGACAAAGGCACTGAGGACACAGATTTTGCTGTTCACTTTGAAATACTGTTCTTCTTGCTGACTTCTTATTTCAGGCAGATTCACGCCTAACAAACAGTGGAATACAATCTAATTAAAACTTGCAGTGTTTTCATTCGCTAGGACATTAAAGGAAATAAAATTTCAAGTGTAATCAGGAAGTAGCAGAGCTGGTTTTCATCTCACTTATATAGGTAGCACAGTGAGAATCATAGCGTTATGCTGGTGTAAAACCAACTGTTAGGAGAAAACTAAATCATTCACAAGTTCTGGTCCTGGGTCACTAACTTCAAAGTACCCTGCTTCTTGAGTAAACCTGCTGGTTTCATTGGTCCTCCCAGTAGAGAAAAACACTCTTATATTAGCATGATTAAAGCTATCAGAACATAGCCTTTAGAAAGTATATTCTGCAATCAACATTTACTCATCTGTACCTACCTATTTCACTATAATGTTCACTTATAACAGATGGCCAGTTAAATGTTCTGGTTTGCAGTCGTGAGGCGGATCATTAAAGACTACTGACAAACTATTAAACAGATCTTTTCTGTACACATTGTGGTTATGGTCACAAATTTGGAATCAAAATCTAGCAGCACAGTTTCAGGTGGAGCTTATGTTTTTCCCTGCACTGGTAGGGAAGGCAAGATTAGAGCCCTGCTGGTTTGAGTTCATGTCCTACTCAGCATTCAAGCACAGCTTGAAACTAATGCATGATTTTGAACAGGCAGCAGAAGAAACAAATTGAGTATGTCTTTTCATAGCACACTTACAGATGGGAAGAGGAATTGTTACCCTGGAACAGATATATACATTTCTGTTTGTCTCCAACTGCATCTCACATTAAATTATTGTGAAAATCCCTGCCCCAGCACATCTAGCTTCTTAGTGCCTACTAGTGCATAAGTCTTGTGAGGGAATGATCTGTTGCTCTGCAGGCTGTCTGAGGTGTAGTCTTTCTTCAAAACCCCTCCTGATACTGTTTCTAGCATTTCCTTCACCTTTTCTCCTACGAACTTGAACAGCAATTTGAAGGTACCTGCTCCAGTTATTCATTGCTCCTGATTACTTCCCAAAAGGAATTATCTTTGACAAATAAAGGCAGGTAGCTACGGGGCTGGAGGAGGGAGGAAGGGCGCAGAAGTTCAGTTTTTGCACTAAGAATTCCAACTGATTAGGAGATGTGGAAAAACTAAGGATGATGGGGTAGAAGAGAAATGAAGAACTAATTCAACAGGTGGGAAAATATGAAGAGAGAATAAAGGAAAAAGCTGTAGCATTAGAAGAGTTCAGCTCTTCTCTACATGATTCAGCTTATCTCCTCACCCTTTTACCCAAATAATTTTGCACTCCTGCCCTCTAACCCTCCCTCTTTTTATATCAAATTTTCACCTTTTATTCTTCCCACCACCCCCACCCCCCCAAGTCGCTTTTTTTCCAATA
>WEIS01039032.1:0-10677 GCA_013389965.1 Todus mexicanus | reverse complement strand
AAAATTAGCTCCAAAATGAGGGACATCTCTCACAATGAATGACAGTTGAGAAGCTTGCCCTAAAGTGATTTAGATTTCTAAGCCATCTTCCAGGGGTTAGAGCTGATCTTTTCTAGTTATATGCACGTGTGTTGGGATTTGGCATGGACTATATGTCTTATTCTGTGGGAACCTGAAATTGTTTGCTTATAACATCCAATAATGTTCAGACTGTTACACTGAACAAGGAACAAATATCAGCAACAGCTAGTCATGGAATTGCCACTTTTTGTCCAGGATCGATCAAAGTTCAAGTATATCACTAACCAAATGTGACTACAGGGTGCAATCTAATAATAGTGCACTTATATGTGGCTTTGTTTTGGTTTGTTTGGTTTTTTGTTTTGTTTATTTATTTTTTAAAAATCTCGTTAAAAGTAAAACAAAAATTCAACAACTAAAGTACCCCCTCCACCGTGAAATATTCAACAGTCATACATATTGTATTTGAGGAATATTGCAGTCTGAATAGTCGTATCTGTATTTCAAACAAGTAACCTCCTAGGCATTCGTGGTTATTACATACCAATATCTATACCCTAAAATAACAGAATGACACTTGTATGTGTGGGGAGAGACATATCTAGGCTGTCCGGCAAGCTTTTCAGAATTCTTTTCTGATGCTCAAGACTAAAGTGATACCAAGCCTGCCAAGAAGATCTCCCTGGGATATAAGAGGTCAAACTGTAATTGGTGTGTCTTTTTTTTGGTTAAAAAAGAAAGAGAGAAAAATAACCCTATTAGGTTTTCTGCATTGCTATNATTTGCTGTTCATACATAAACAGGAATTTGACACCAACTGTATTATACTCTGAGCATACTTGCAGACTACATTTTGCCACAATTTTTCAAGTTTCAATTTTGAAACCAAAAGGACAGTTACTGGAAATTAATATGAAATGGACTCACATAATAAAGCATTACAAGAGCACAGTCAGAATTCAAACACATTCTTCCCTGAGTAAACAGCCTTCAGATCCATTACCTTCTATAAACTTCTAAAATTTTTAACAACCAGTGCTTTAAGAGAAAGAGCAACTTAATGAGAAAAGCTTATAAAACCAAGACANCCCCCTCCACCGTGAAATATTCAACAGTCATACATATTGTATTTGAGGAATATTGCAGTCTGAATAGTCGTATCTGTATTTCAAACAAGTAACCTCCTAGGCATTCGTGGTTATTACATACCAATATCTATACCCTAAAATAACAGAATGACACTTGTATGTGTGGGGAGAGACATATCTAGGCTGTCTGGCAAGCTTTTCAGAATTCTTTTCTGATGCTCAAGACTAAAGTGATACCAAGCCTGCCAAGAAGATCTCCCTGGGATATAAGAGGTCAAACTGTAATTGGTGTGTCTTTTTTTTGGTTAAAAAAGAAAGAGAGAAAAATAACCCTATTAGGTTTTCTGCATTGCTATTAAGCTTTTTGAATGTCCTCAGAGTTTCCCACAACGTAGCATGTCACTGTCAATAAGAAAAAGAAGCAAGGAGTAAGAGTACCCCTATAGTGTCATCATGACAACATCACTAAATAATATGAAGAAAATGAAAATAGTATTTTCTTAACAATTATGCAACAGTCTTCGGTTTCTAAAGAAGCGACTACTTCAGGTCAGGGTATTTTTTTTTTTTTATAATTAAGGGGCCTTACTGTAATTCTTTTATCTTGTTAGTGCACATATTTAAGCTTGTCTGAAAATAATACATCCTTTCACTATTCAATAATCAAAAATATTCTGAGCCTGCCATCCTAGCAAACTCTGAAACATGAGACATTATCTTTCAAATGGCAGATCTTTCAAAGTACAAAATTATGGACACTGAAGCTCAGAAAATCCCTAGAACTCCATGTGCTTTTAGTGTTGGTTTAACATTAACAAACTATCAATTGAATATTCAGGATGTTGCTCATTTCCTATAATATTTTGTTAAACTAGGTGCTAAACACTAAATAACTATGAATGTATCTAGTGGATGAGTATGAAACTTGAATACCTTCATGTACCATGCATGTTTGAACATTTTTCCAAGGATTAATTAATGAGAATTGATTCATAAAGACATTCTGTAATTCAAATCCAAATTTCAGGGCATTGCTAGCCTGACAAGTTGTCTTTCACAAAAATCAGAGATTCTTTTTTGAAATGGCTTTGAATAGTTGACATGAGTCTTATCCCAACAGAATCAAAGCAATTTACACATGAAAGCATACAACTGCAAGAGAGAGCTTAAAAAATTAGGATGGAATGAAATACAAATCTTTCATTTCTAATTGTAGAACTCATTTCTTTAAAGTTGCTTTCTCTAAATAATTCATTCTCTTAAACACAAGCAACGAGCATGCTGAACTCGATGTAGAAAGTTCCTACAAGCCAATAAGTTTATTTTTTCTATCATCTGGGAAGAGAGTGGGAGATTGTACCTCTTATTACTGTTTCAATAATTTGAGAGTTACTTACACATCATAGCAGAGCTAGCTGTATAACCCCAAGATAGTCAGAAGCCTATTAAAAGTTAACTGCAACCTTCTTATTTAGAAAGGACTTTAAACTATGGTTTTGTGATTCAAATCCCTCTTTCCCCCCTCCACATTCTAAGAAGTCAGACAATTAGGTTAATAGTCAAGCTACCCAGGGATAAGAACGTCAGGAAATACCTGTTCATGTTGCGTATTATTACTGTGTTTGTGATATGTTTAGTAATGAGAAGAATAAATACCAGAGGCACATGATTATTTCTTTAATTTAACTTGCATTTTTCTAAACCCACTAATAACTAGGATAATTTAGATCTCATAAAAGAGATAGAGATGTGCTACTGAGTCTAAAAATCAAAGACCATGAAAGCCTTTTAATACAAGATTTAATCAGACATGTTCAATATAAGCATCTGCAGACTGAATCTTATCATTCTTATTCATATTTCCTTTCTGTCCACTTAACATCACTGGATGCTGTACTGCAGAGAATGAATCAGCACAAACCAACTCCATTTTGGCAGCTATGTTCTGTGACACTTGCTCTAAACCAAGAGTTTAGAATAGTTTTCACTAAAATGTAAAACCCAATACCACCAAACAAAAAATCCCAATCCCAAATCGCAAACAAGTCACCTCAAAAAGAAATTAATGACAACACCATCACTAATTAGCAATGGTACTTAATGGAAAACTTGAACACTTCCACTTGTACCAATATAAATCCTACATCCAAAGTAATCTTCCAGATCTTAATAATCTTTAATTCATGTGTCTGTGGATGACTCTGAGTCAAACTTTCATCTTGGCTTGGAGTGGGGCAAGAGCAGGACATTGTAAGATGAAGTACAAGTAGTGGTTATCTCAACTCTCACCTTATAAAAGTTGGTTTATAGAAGTCAAACTGGAACCATATGAAATATTTCTTCTATAGATACACTCTACTGTGAAAGAGTAGCAATCATAGACCAACAACCTCCTGGTCAAAGGAGCACAGCACACCCAAATTTTTAGGTGTTTACTTTTTTGATGAATGCGCTGGTTTGTAGCTTAAGGCCCTACAACGTTTGCTCCTTACAATGATCATACCAAATCTGATGCCTTCATATAGCCTGGACGGGACCCATAATGCCATCAAACAACATAAACCACACAAAAACCTCCAGATCTATGGAAAAACTACACATTTTTTTTCTTTAGGGAGTCTGTTTAAGTCATTAGATAGTCTTCTTAAATCAAATTATTTAACCGGATAAAGAACAGTATAAACAAAAGCACTTCAACAAAAGAACATGTTTCTCAACTCAAACCCTTCTATTCCCCAATGGCACATAATGCTGATCTAATACCTCTTCAGACATGCTGGTAGATGTTTGTGCTGGAATGAACAATACTGTAAAATCAGTTTATCTCCTGAAAAATACATTTTCTCAGTAGCTAGCTGCATAGGTATGAGAAACAGAAGATAAAAACACTCTGATGAAGACCAAAGGCCCATGTATCATAATATCCTGGTCACTAGTGATTGCCTAGGAAAACTACAAATAAACAGGTACCTCCCCTTTACTTATTTTTCAAGCAGGACTTCCTGAGATGGACGAGCTTTTGTCTATGTAATAGTTCTAAATGGATTTTTCTTTCATGTCTCTATCCCAGTCTCCTTATGATACTTCTAAAATTTTGGCAAGCATGACATCATTTGACAAGATTTCTACAAGCCCTATAACCATTACACGAAGAACCTCTCAATTCTTGTGCCACCTACTCTCTTCTAATACCTTATTTGATAGAACATATCTGTTTTTCAAACTGAAGAGTCCCAGCCTAATCAGCCATCTTCTGCTTAGAAACTCCTCCAGACCACACTTTATTCCTTTGCTGTATCTCTGAAGATTTCAACTTTACTGTATGCAGGTTTAGGCCCGTGAACTCAGAAAGTGGGTACTAATCAAGCTGCAGGCATATCCTGGATTATTCAGAGACATACTGGTGTTGCTTGTTTTATCCTTTATTCCTTTTATAATAGTCAACTAGCACTTAATTTGATTATTTTTACTTCTATTCATCTCTGCTGGTTTTGGCTGGGATAGAGTTAATATTCTTCACAGTAGCTGGTATGGGGCTATGTTTCGGATTTGTGCTAAAACCAGCTATATTTTAGCTATACCTGAGCAGCGCTTGCACAGAGACAAGGCCTTCTCTCTTCTCATCCTACTCCACCAGTGGGCAGGCTGGGGATGCACAAGAAGATGGGAGCAGCTGGAGCAGCCAACCCCAACACACCGCAGGGATATTCCAGCCCATTGCAGAAGACCTAAAGGCTGGCTACATGACATACATGTAAGGAGACAATGTCTTTTTCTTATTCTGGCAACAGAACAATCCAAATTTAGCATGGCAGCCTAAAAAGGTTCACCACTTATTTCACAATTACTCTGGTCTCTAGACACAGAGATAGAACTGGGGGATAAGTAGAAGACATCAAACTCTGGTACTTTGCATCTATTTATTTAAATATTGAATATTTGTAAATTTTGCTACGGTATGCATTATGCTTTCACCGCTGAAATCAAGAACATAGTTTTCAGGTAGCAGAGTCTTGCTCTGAACCCACAATGAGAACACCGTGTGTCACGGGTTCAGTTATTGGTTTCAAATTCATTTTAGGTCTGTGAAATGCAATCAATTCATTAAAACACAATTACGCAATGGAAATTCAGAGACAATAACATGTGTTTCTTTTAAGTTCATTTCTGTGTTAAATTAAAGATATTAACCTGTGTATTATGTATATCTTTATTACATAAACCCCCCTAATTTAAAAAAAAATCCTAAAAAAAATTAAAAACATTGAATATTTTTTTTCTGCTGATTTAAACATAACTCCTTAACTTCCACTTTAATTTATAATATCTCTAAAAGTAGCTTATCAAAGTTTTCTCATATTCCTAAAAGTTCTGCTATATGGGCAGTGTGTGTGCGTGGTTTGTGTTTGTGGGGAAAAAAAGTTATCAGTGGACAAATTTACCAAAGCTTATGTTTCTCATATATAACATCAGTCCATATGTGCAAGTTCAACATATTTAACCCATCAGCATGCTCAAATATTACGTCAGAAAATGCTCACTAGTGCATATTCTTGACCAAACAGCAGAGTTTACAGAGACGGTTGTCTTAAACCTTCAAATAGAACTAATAGAAGTACTCGATCTAGCAAGATCTCTTTTCTAGAGACAGAAATTAGACCATTGCCTTCTCCAAAAATTTACAGATGTCACCTACAAAGCATTACTCAGACTAATGGCCAAGGGCCCCATAACAACATTGAAATCAAATACCTCAGGCTGCAATGGTCTGTTCACATCAGATACTGTGGAGGCTTCTTACTGCTCTGACCAGCAAGGCCTGCAAGAAAACTGACTGAAACATGAGTGTGTGGGAAGTAGCAATGCACAGACCATCAAAATCCATCACTGCTGATAAACATCTAGTGTCCAGAAAATGCTGACGCTGGGCGAAGGCCCGGCGATCAGTGTTGTATTGACACTGATTTGATGGGCCAGGTACGATACCGGCTCCCTATTGTCACAGGAGCGAACTGTTCCCGGCAGAGGACGGAACACAAGGGCCTGTTACTGGCAGAAGACCATCAGGGCTATATGGCCCATCAAGGAATGTTTGTGCAACTGCTAAGCCACTTCATAATTTGACTACAATCCCATCTCCACACTTTACATATTAACAGACGCCTGAACTATAAATATTAGTTCCATTTCGGACCTATTTAGTGGACGAGAATTTCACACCAAAGTATACGGACAGACTGACGGGTTTGCCCTCCTCGCCCATCCCAAAAGGGATGCTTTTAGGTAAGATTTTGCTCCTCAGCTATGCAGAGTGTATGTTTGTATGTATTTTCTTCAGCTATATTTTGATTTTCTGCAGCTAAGTTTATTTATCACCAGCAATCTCAAAGAATCTGTATATATGTTGCGAGTGTAAATAAATTGTATTATTCATATATCTGACTGCTTCTTGGTGGGCTGTTTGCGAATCTGGTGTTGGGCCTAGAGCAACATTTCCAGGCTATTTGTGCAACCAACTGCTCCCTTAGAAGGGAACTGGGCCTATGGCATGTGGTGTCAGAACTATAGTTGAAAACATGCTATTTGCGCGTCCAACTGCTCTTGTAGGAGGGAACCGGGCCTACAGTGTATGGGCTGCTTGCGAATCTGGTGGTTGGGTCTATAGCAACTCTTCTTAATTGGTATACCTATTAAGAGACAAGTCCAGCCGCCCCTAGTCCCTCTAACCTCTGAGGACTGGCTAGAACACAAAGGGATTTGTCTCTTACTAAATTTACCCCTCCACTTCATGCAACAGAGTGTTCAGAGCCCTTCACGCACACAAGACTAACCACACACGTGCTGAGAGGTTTGTGCTTAATTAACATCAGTTTCAGCCCCCACCAATATATTAACCACCTATCCCTCATGCAATGCACCAGAAATCTTAATAGATTAAGGCACCACAGCCTTAACAATCAGCTGACTCCTTTGAAGATGTCCACAATTAACAAATCTTTTACAGCTCTATTCAATAACTTTTTTGTTGTGGAGACAAAACTGTTTTTTTTAATGATTCCAACCATCCATTCAAGTTTACTCTATTTCTTACCTATTATTATGTATTAACAGTAAGACAAATTTTCTTTCTGGTACACAGATAACATCAGATGGTCTCAACCTGAATTTTTAGTTCAATTTCATTACCAAGCACAGAATAAGATTATAATCTTAAAAGTATGATGCTAATAGTGTGTTTCAGCATCCTTCTACTACATAGCTTACTCCAAAAAGCCAGTCACATACAATAATCTCAGAAATATTGTTTCAAATGATAGTTCAAATCAAATACTAGTTAAAAAACTCACTCAATTATTTTAAAAGTTTTGTTTAACATTTTTGCTACATTTTCAACTTCCAAGTACATGCATAATCTGTCACTATCAAGAAGATCTGAAATGATGAAAAAAATGATGATGGCAGTGAAAAGGTTATTTAAACTGAAATTCACTAAAAAGAACCCAAACTAAATATAAAAAAGAGACATTTCAATGACAATTTCAGTCAAGATTTGCTGGTTTTGCTCATTTACAAACCAGGAGTAGTTCAAATAAATATGCAAGTACTTATTTGGACCTTCATTTAAGTAGGTAAAAACTGCAGAGAAGTTGACAGATATACCCTGCTTAATCAGATGTCACTGTGGCTTTGTGGGTCTCGTTTTGCCTGTGTTTTAGAACTAGGCAGTGACAACTATTTTGAGCAGGATACTAAATCTAAATGGTCATATTAATGTTAACAAAATGTCTTTGCTAGAAATATTGAAGAGGACATAATGAACTTGTGGCTGTAACTCTGCATTTAGTATTTAGAAGCTGGCAGTGTTTTGTGGTCCAGGTAAAAGTTTAAAGAATATGCAGTGCATTAACAGTCTTCAGATTTGCGCATCCCAAATGAGCCCCTTATCCTCCTCCAAAGAATAAAACAAATAAGCAAACAAACAAAGGACAGAAAAAACGGTAAGGGAAATAAAGTATCAGTCCCGAGGAAATAAATTATTTGCTTTTTAATTAAAAAAACCCCCCACGATAAATCAGGAAAAATTCTAATATAACTGTAATTCTGCTTCTGGTTGGCAGTTAAAACCCTATGACCTTCTTTTTTATTTTACTCATAAGCTTTCATCTCTTGAAGCAACATGGCACAAGCTATGGGTACCAGCTTATTAAAGTTCAAGTCATTGTTGAAAGCAAATACCTACTGAGCACAAGCCGATGCAAGTAAAAACTCTTCAAATTGTTTACAAAGAGTAACTGTACCTGACCAAAAAAGAAAAAAAGAAAAAAGACTGGAAATAAAACTGACTCCTAATTTATTTTCAAATGTTTCAACTCTTTTCTAGGAAGCAATTAGTTTCCCAAACTGTTTGAGAGGAGAGGGGCTACAACGGCATTCTCTCACATCAATGGAGTTCCACAGTTCCAGGTGTGTGGAACTGGCTGTAGAAATTGCCTTCTAGTATGTGAAGTTATTCCTAGCTACAAACAAAGCCACAGGGAGATTTTTTTCCCCTTGTCAATTGTCAACGCATCTGTCCTTCATTTGGGAATAAAAATCCATCAGGTTATGTCTATTGTGGATTCCTTTTATAAAAGGAATGTTTAAAGGCATTCTCATGTCACAATGAAATAGCTCCTCTTTGGTTTACAGCATCCATTCCGGATGTCTGTTCTCTTGAAAGCATTCCCCTTTAGTGCAAATAAAATTTCTGCCAAATTTTAACTCTGTAATTCCTTGCTGACAGGGAGGAAGGTCTTGTACTTTCATCACAAGACAAAATTAGGAGTTCAGAGCTCATTTTGAGCCTTCCCAGCATCCTCATATGTGGTCAACAGTCAGCAATTTAATTTGTGTCTTTTATGTAGTGAGTATTGATGTCAGCATTTCAGTTTGAATCAGTTGTTTTTGAGGCCAGTCTCCAAATGATCCTTGGTTTCATGCTCTGGTTTCATTGCAGAGAAACTGCAGAATGTGGAGAAAATGAAGCAGACAATGCACACCAGAAAGGTACCTGAAGTTGGTTCAGTTCACAGAACCAAACTGGTCTGAAGTAAACCCTCCATCACAATTACCAGGCTGAATGTTGAGTCCTTTGCATCAAATAGTCTCATTCTGATAATGAGACAGATGTTCACAGCACAAAATTTCTATCACTGGTTACACTGAAATAAAGAAAAAATTGCTGAGCTGCTTCAATTCAAGCCAGGAATACACTGGCAATACTCAGAGAAATAAACCTTGCCTGTTAGCCTGAAGTTTTGGCAAGCTCGCAGATAAGAACAGAAATTTATCTTTTTAAAAAGTAACTATTATTAAATATATGATGAACCGTTTAAGAAGTGTATTTCTGTAGCACTTCCAAGTGCTTAATTTTTGAGTATAAATTACAATTCCGTAACATGAGTGCATGCTGAATTTAATCTTACAGTCTTTAGTGTCAAAATACATAAGCAAGTATTACTGAATAATCCAGGTAGCATTAAATTCAAGAACAGGCAAGAATGATTATAAAAGATGGAATATTTTATAAAATCAATTGGAATAATGACAGGCTAGGATTCTGACACAAATATTCTGTGAAAGGAGTTCTATGGTTTTCATACAGAAATATCAAAGATTTGAATACTGTGGAAAGTCAGTTCTGAAAGCAACCTAAATCACTGACAAAGAAAATTGAACCACATGGTTACTCTGCATAGCCTGCTTGCAATGTACAAATAAAAAAAAACCCCAAACCCCAAACCAAACCAAACCCAAACCCAACAACCTAAAACCAGTTAGGTCTTTTTAAACCCATTGCCTCCAAAAATGAGATCTAGAAAACTGATCTCTGTAAATTAGGGAACACTGTGTATTTTAATATTTATATTGTCTTGTCATAACAAATTTTCAGCATGTCAAATATTTCATAATACAAAATGCACTACAAGTAGGCATTAATAATCAAAATAACTGTACTTCCCATTTAGACCTTGGTAATAAAAATACTTAGACCTACATTGAGATTGTCCCTGTACATTTGTGTGGTGCAGTGGTCTGACAAAAGTCAGAGATCGGATATTCGTAATTTAGGTGTGCATTTGAATGGATACATCTCAGGGACACCTAATGTCAAATTATACACATGGTTTTATACATGTATTTCCACGTGTGGTAGATGAGAGAGATGCAAAGTATATGGCTAAAAGGTTATAGGTTATTTTAATGGTGAATATATTTTGAAGTAAGACATGTACAAATCATTAAAATAGCATGAATGATCTCATCATTCCCTTCAGCTGATAAAGAAGTCTCTAATATGTAGTCAAATATCCCTGTGAAAAAGGCTTTGAAGCAAATCTCTAACTGGCTTTGTCTCACCTGCTGGATATAGTCTGCAGTGTTGAACACAACTGGCATTTTTACGCAGTTTGGGATGACAGCCACTGAGTTTCTTCTGGCCTATTTGCAAGATTCTCTTATTACTATGAGCAGTGTTAGGGTGTTTCAATTCCTCTTCCCTCTGCATCATCTTTAGAATGTGTTTTTT
>WEIS01039030.1:380-12983 GCA_013389965.1 Todus mexicanus | reverse complement strand
GGGACTTCAAGGATCACCTAGTCTAGAATAAACTTTCTAGCCAGCTGATGGTGAGAACAGTCTGTGCTGGGTATTGCTGCAGGATGATCAATGAATAGCAAAAGAGGAATCCAGCAGTACTTCCAGGCTGCAAAAGAACATGGGAAGGTGGACTCCCATCACAGGGGCTGTGATTTGATCCTGGGAGAATGGCCAAAGCTCATGGGCTTTCCAGTCCCTGTCCTTTGGCTCACCGGTGTTCAAAGTGCTGATACCATGTTAGACCTACCCATGCAGACACATGCACACGATGCTGTAGTCAGCACATAGGTACAGGAACAATTTATCTGTAGAAAGCAAACCTGTTTCTTTAGCTAAGCTTTGATTATATATGCTATCTGCTAAGTCACTGAAATCTCTTGGAAGGAATATATGGAAGAATTATTGTAATTGAATCTAAGTAGTGCTCAAATTAATGTAAATATGACGCATCAGCCTAATAATTAAAGTCGTCAGGTATGGGTTTTATTCAGAGCTTGAATTAGTTTCGTGCTTGAACTTGTTGATTTGCCTTGAAGCTTGTAAGGCTGAAATCAAACGGCAGAGTGTTGTGGGAATGCTGAAAACAACACATCGNACAAACTATTCTCTCTCTTTTTTTTCCTTTTTTTTTTTTTTCCTGGGCCATTTGTACTTGCTTTGTGTGTTTAAGTAAGTCAGGCATTTGGATGTATTAGTTGATGCACGCATTTGTGCACACATATATCTCAAATGCACGCAAACACATCAATATGGCCCAGCTAAGCCTTTGCTCCTAATCTGCAAAGTGGTAAATTCAGAAGATAGTTAGATCCCCGTCTCTGCACAGTCTGCTGGCTTGCATCCATGAGTGAACTCTCTCTGTGGCCTGTTTCAAGCTGCTGTTAGTCCTCTGCTGTGGCCTTGCCTATGTTAGTGATCTGTTCTGTGTTTGGGGGACGTAACAAGCCCTGCAGTTTGCTCCAAAGCTCACCTGTGTAACACAAAACCCTGAGCACATTCTTGACATGTTCACGTCTAACGTTGCATGTGATTATGGTGGATCCTGGTGACATTCACTGAGTGCGGGAAACCATCAATGACAGCCAGGTGTGCTCACAGACAAGGTGGGAGGCTTGGCCTCTTGACATGATGGAGAAGAGCTCCGCGTGTGTGTGTTGTCACTGTGAGGAAAGCTGGCTTTGACAAAGTATCTGCACTGTCCTGCTTTCTGGGTGTTTATGTGGTTTTAAGCCTGCCTCCTCCTAGCTGGGGGTGAATCCTAAACAAATGATTAAATAAGACAAGACAACATGGGAGAAGGCCCAAGCCCTTCCTTAGATGAAAACATTACCCATACTGCTACTGACATTGCCGGGGGGGGTGGTGGGATGAGGTGCCCATCCAGCCTGCTATGAGGACTGGGGCCTGAGCAACAGGAGCGACTTGTCCTGGAAGGGAAAGGGCAGAGTTACGGGTGGCAGGGAGAGATCGTGAGTGAGGGCAGTGAGACTGTCCTTGTGGCTTTAGGCTCCTCTGCTTCCTGAGATGACATTACAGCACTGGTATTTGCTGAGATGCTTGGCAGCGTGTCCCCAGTAGTTCATGAAAAGGCTTTGTACAAGAGGACAGAGTAGGCTGCCTTGCAGAGAGGCTGCCTTCCCACAATGCCAATTAAGTATAATCTCAGCGACTCAACTGTCTTTTTCTGGGTCTGGAGCCGTTTAGCCCACTCAGAGGCATTTTATGCCCTTGCTGTTGAGCCCAGTGGAGCTGAACATAGTCCTTGTTTTTCCTATCTCACACAGAGCTGAGATCACCAAACTCCCATTTAGCCACTCTTATATTTAGCACTTCCTTCTACAGCATCACCACCCCTTGCTCCTCCAGGACAGCAGCTTTCATCATTTCAACATACTTGTAAATGAAAGAAGAGCACAGCAAAGCAAGAAAACATACCGAGCAACTAAACATAGTCAGCATTACTGTGCACTCCCTTCTCCTTCTGAGAAAAACTGAATAAAATAAAAAACATCTTCTTTGTGAAAGGCAGCACCAGCTTTTCTTGGGGAAGTGCCCTTGAGGATCTACCAGCTTGTGCTGAGCACTGCTGTTTTGCACACTATGGAGGCTGACACTGCACCTCCTGGAGGGAGAGATGTGCTCAGCCACTCTCCATTATTTTCTTTCTTTGTGTTTTCTCCTGGTAAAACTTTCTTTACAGTGTCAGTTGTGTGTGGAATGGGGCTGGAAATTGGCGTAGAAATTTGTTGTTATGACGACTTAGTGTGTATCAACTGCTAACAGCACCTGTGGTATGCTGCAGGTTTTCCACTGCTCAAGAAGGGGCAGCCCCAGCCCTGAAAAATAACTCCAAGCTCAAGGACAAGTGGACCAAAGAGAGAAGAAAAATAAAGGGTAACATTTTTTTGAAAAATCCACTGTATGTACTGTTCTCAGCAAGCAGGAGCAGATCATGGCACATTAATGCATGGGTGACCCAGAACCTGCCTCCTTCAACCACAGCTGCCCAGCTGCAGGGGTTGTTTTCATCCTTGGTTGAAACAGGAGATATCCATCCTCTGACCCCAAATTCAACATCTTCCCTGGCTGTGGCCCTTCACCTAGACAAGAATGGGGGAACCATGGGACCCTCAGCATGGCCGCAAAGCAGCAGGAGCAGTGCTGGGTCATGTGAGGATATGGCTTATCTCAGGCCTTATGCACAAGAAGCAGCATTCGACAGTGGTAGGCATTAACAGTGGCCTGGGCTACAAGCATGACAATACAGCATATCATGTCAGAACATGAATGAACCTCAGTGGTGAGGAGCTTGGTGCTAAACCCTTACAGTGGGAATCTCCAAAAACATACTAGGTTGGAGTCAGCTCCTCCCAGTTAGGACTGGGGTTTGCTTTTGAGACGATCATCTTTTGTTGTGGAGTCACCTCACTCTCTTGGAGTCAAAGTGCTAAAATACAACGAAACTTTTATTATGCTTGTAACTCACCTATATGATTTTATACTTTCTTTCTGCTGGTTGATAGATTGCTCTAATGATTCTGTTGACATTCACTTAATGGTACTCACTGGCACTTTCATTTAATGAAAGTCTTTTCCCACTTTGAACTGAAGCATTTTTGAGAATGTGGCCTGTGGTGGTTTGCATTTGCTTTATGATTAATTAAAAGTAAACACCTTTCCTGAGAATGTTCCGTTGCAATGCAGATGAAGCTAGCACCTTCAAATGGATTTTTCCATGTTTTACTTCTTTAAATGTATTACCTACTACAGTCTGATGAAGTAAGGATTTGAATAACTATTTTTGAAAGGTAGAATTCACTGATAAGGTTCAGATAAGCAGTTCAGATTCTTATCATCTCAATTTAACTACTTTGGCTTATTTAAATAGGAGGGGAAAGCAACTTGCAATTCAACAAGAACGGCTTCTCCAGGGGTTTTAATTTATGTTAGTCTTGGACTGGGTTCAAACATTGTGAGGATGCCTTCATCCTGTCAGCACTTCCATTGCTTTGAGTCTTGGATTGACATTTCAGCCCATACGAGCCTGCTGAAGCAGTCCTTGTCACTGCAGTTGTGTCTAAATATGCAGCGCCAGTTTTTCAGAGTAAGTTCACCTGGGGATGCTCAGGACTGCTTGCCAGCCTCAGTTGTCTATCTTGTGCTTGCATTCTGATGCCAGGTACCTAAGGAAAAATTTGGATGCCATGCTGCTTGCTAAAGAAATCACCTCAGTTGGATGCTTAGTCTTTGAAGGTCTCTGAAATTCTCTTTTCCAGAAGAAAATCCTACACTCTTGGGATAGTGTGTGGGATTCAACTCCTTTTCTCTTGCTTTCATCTTCCAGGTGGGGGCTGCTGCTCTTATTACCATTTTTTCTTTCCTTTCTTTTTTTTTTTTTTTTTTTTTTTTCATTTCCTTTTTTTTTTTTCTCTACATTGCCTTTATTTACTGACTGCTACTCCCATCCTGATCTATCAAAGTGATGACTTGTTCACAAGTCCCTGTAAGACCCAATTTCGCTATAATGTTTGCAAAAGGAGCTGCTAAAAAAAAAAAGTCACTCATCTAAGTTAAAGCTTTAGTTGTTTCGTTCATTTGAATTTTTCAAATGTCTTTACGGTCTAGTCTTGTCTTTGAACTTCTTTAGTCTCTAGAGCCATATCCTATTTTTCATGCCTCAGGAAAAGTTGAAAGGAATAAGTAAGGGATTAATAATAATCAAAATATATAGCTCCCATGATGAAAAACTTATCTCCTTTCATTTGACTCAGAAGTTTCTGACCAGGAATGATGAGACATACTAGTGTAAGGATGTCTGGAGCTGAGATATCACCATGACCCACCAGACTCTTCACTAGCAACAGCCAACATCCTCCCCTGTGAGACAGGGGAATGTGCAGAAATGGAGCTCTCCTTCATGTGATTTCCAGTGACAATTTGGTTTGCATGCTTGTTCTGTGTCCTGGGAGACTATTGCAAAACCCCATGATCCCTCTGTCCTTTCTGTCTGGTTTCTCCTGATGATGAACATGGAGGCTGCTGGGCCCTGGTCGTAGATCCCCAGTTTGGCATCAGTCTGTTCCAGGGCAAGTGGGAGCAAGGAGCAAAGTTGGAGTCCTCTCAGCTCATGTATCTACTACGGTGCAATTGATGACATGATCCTGTCATTTTACGTGCAAACCACAGGAGTAGAATGCAGCCTGTCTCAGGGAGGCACCTTATCCTGATATAAGCAGGTAGAGTCACACTGCTCTCTTAGATAGGCATGAACTGCCTGTTCGCAGCAGAACCCAGGCTGCAAAGGCCACCAAGATGGTTTGTAGTGAAGGCAATGAGATAGCAGTGCTGCCTGGCCTTGCAGTGATCGTTTATCATGAAACTGCCCAAAGCCAGTGCCAGCAGTGTTTGTGTCTGGCCCAATTTAGAATGACTTTAATAAAGGAAAGGTCAAAGGTGAAATCTCAACATCTAAAATATGTGTACCTGTAGCCATGTAGAGATGCCTGAGCTGATTAGCTGATTAGCTGATGCCTGTCCCACAAAACCTAAGACTTTAGTGCTCTGTACCATGGAAAATCCCCGTGCTTTAGTTTTGAGCACTTATTCATGAAAAATAGGGCCAAAACATCAGGAATAGTTAGCACGGTGCCTTGTAGCTTGTCTTTCCTTTCTGAACACAAAAGCTCCCTGTGCACACAAGTGCAGTGGTCACAGATGGGAAAAAGAGACACTGTCCGCTCATCTGCCCATCACAGGCTACTTTTTCCAGTTTTTAGCTGCTGTCCACACAGCCTTTGTTGTCTCATTCCCAGGGCTGCTTCCAGAGCCAGCAGGAAGCTCAGAGAGGGGGAGGTAAAGCAGCAGGAGGGTTCCTTATGGGATAGGGGAGGGAAGACAGCTTCTCTAGTGCCTGTTTACAAACAGAAATGCTGGTTTAGAAATCCAAAATAGCTATGGAAACTTTTATTTCAGCTTACACCGAAAAAAACCCCCAACCCTCTGAATCTCAAGCTTTGTTCTCAGTGGAGTTTCTTGCACAATCATTGAAAGTTTGGGCTGTTTGCACCCTTAAGCAACAAATCTGCTGTAGCTATTTGTGCAAACTGAGTGTAAGTGAATATTTGCTTCACTTGGGGGGATCTGTGCCTCATGCAGTGGAGGAGAGAGACCAACAGCAAGGAGATGACCATGCTAGCTCTAACCATGCTCTGCATCTCATGGAACCAGCACACTAGGACATCAGGAACCTGGGAGAAAGAGCACTGAGTGCTGCAGGAGAGTCAGCAGCACAGAATATTGTTTATTGACAAGCTCTATATATTTCAACCAGCTTTAAGACCATAGTAGAAAAGCCTTGTGGAACAGATCCCACCCTGTTGTTATGTTTTTGGAGGGTTTTGGGGCTGACATCAGCACTTGATGAACTGATCCATCACTTAGGGTTTACACCCTAAAAGAGAAACTGGAAACTAACCTGCCATGCAGCACCAATACTGATTTTAATGACAGCTCATTCAACAAGGCATGAACAAAAATAATTATTTCATTTGCCAAGATCTACTGACTAGAAATATTTCTTGAGGAAAATCTTACATGGTTATTGTATAGACATTCACACTTCCAGCATTTTAAACTGCAGCTCTTCTGCCCAGTTTCCAAGGATAATGTCATATGTGCTGTTTCTCCCATTTATGCCTGGATCCACAACAAACATGAATAAGCTGCTTTCATCTTTGTCTTTGGACATTTTATCAGCAAAACATCATCCCACCGGTATGATACGTACTCTCTTTCTCCGGCCACCACCCTCTGACTCACCCCTGCTGTGTTGTCCTGAGGGACACATCAACACTGCATTTTTGTTTTTCCTTTTGGGAGTGATCTTTGCGTTCCATGTACAAACTCTCTTCCTCAGGCCTTTTTATTCTACACTTCTTGGTAAGCTTTCTCTCCCTTCGGAGCTCATCGTTTTGTGTTCTCAGACCACGGGCTGGAAGCAGAGATGAGCTCTCTGCTGATCAGCTTGAGGGTGCTTACCCCTGGATGGTCAGAAGACTCGGGATTTCTGAACAAGGTTTTCCAGAAGCAGACCCAGGACACGAAGTTTCAGGGTTACATTCATTCTCCTGTCTTTTCCAGTCTCACAAACATTTCCCTATCTGTTATTCTGTAATTAACCCTAACCTAGTGAATTTCAAACATTCAAGCTTGAGTAGAAAACAACTGTTTGAACTCAGTGTTAAAAGATCATGGTAGCTTTATAACCCCCCTGAATATTTAAAACATCTGGAATCTGGAGTATCTTGGTGCTCAGGGCTTTGGCTTTTACTTCATCAATTAGTGGAGGTTAACTGAACTAAATGAGGTGACACAAGGGCTGTTAGATCCTGATAGGTCTTCTTTCCATGAGCAGACATGCTTACACACAGATGCTATTACTTTAGATCTACAATGATGTTTTTTTATTTTTTATTTCTTTAATTTTACCTTGTAAGAAGTTTGGGAGAGGATACTGGCTTTCCTGTAGCCAGCCATGACTTGTAGGGTTATATCTGCTTTTCTACAAAGGCAGTAAAAATAATTTTTTCTGTGGAAGTGATTGTCTGCTGGTGACATACTAGCTTATTTTAAATATATTACTTAGCACCTGTGTAGCCAGCTCATCTTGGCAGAGTTCAGG
The DNA here is from genome assembly GCA_013389965.1 of Todus mexicanus. Classification (NCBI taxonomy): domain Eukaryota; kingdom Metazoa; phylum Chordata; class Aves; order Coraciiformes; family Todidae; genus Todus; species Todus mexicanus. The sequence goes on along the minus strand of WEIS01039030.1, from coordinate 5,782 downwards.
TGAAGATCTCAGAGCTGAGACTTTCTTCCACTGGCCAATCTGCAATCTCCTCCTTGGATACAGAGACACATTCACTAAGCCGTGGTCGCTGTAGAACTTTACACTGTCCCTCTACTCCATTATCACCAGGACTCAGAAAAGGGTAAAACCAAAACCAAATGTGTTTAGCTGCACTTCCAAAGCTTGAAAAACCTGCTGGTACAGAGCAATTTTTGTTTTGGTGTCAGCATGGTGGGGCAATTGTGAGTGGTGCTTGGTAGCACGAATTGTTTTCATTTCCTTACAGACCCTGGCACCTGAACTGACAGCTAATGCATTTTAAGAGCGTTTTGCACTAGACAAACACTCCTGTCTTGAATCCCACCACCCTCCTTGGGACTACTTCCTTGGCATTGCTGGAAGGTGACAGAGGTATCTTGACACTTTGAGAGTGTTTGTGTTTCTGTCCTCTTTCATTCCCACTGCCAGTCACATCCTCTAACTTTGGTATTAAAATGCTCCCCACCTTACTGATTTCTGCTCCTTGGGTTTCATTGCAGGAAGTCTGGAGGTGACACAGCTCTAGAGGTAGCTCCACAGCATTGGAAACCCATTGCAGAGACAGAGAAACATCCAGGTGAAGGCACAGCAACATCAGTATCAAACATGGCATCCTGACATCTGTTTCAGAAAATGTCTGCATGCTGTATAGTCCAGTGCACACTATTTTCTTTTAAAGTTAGGGTAATAAAGAGGGAAAACAACAAAAACAAAATTACAAACTGGCTACACAGCATTTTATAAAGTGGATTAGCTCAGTCCAACCCTAAGTCAATGCATTTTTGTTCCTACAGGATCTTGTATCTGGGACTCCTCACAAGCCATCCGTAATAGGCTTTTAATGGCTTCTGTAAAGTTCTCACTAAAATGAGGGAAAAAGAGTGCTGGTGCCTCATTGTTCTCATTTTCATGATTCTACAGGCACAGTCTCCCACAGGAGTGAGGTCTTCCCTGGCTTTTATCATCCAAGATTACCTTAGTGTTGATGAGTTAACAAGATCTGACAAGATCACAGCACAGGGCAGTATACCTGCAGGTGAAACAAAGGTCGCTTTGGAGCAATTTTCTCACAGTCTGGAGGACATAAATGTTCAACTCTTAGAGATTTTTTGGTACCAAGGGAAGACTGGTAGCCCAGTAAACACAGTTGTGCCTGTTTGATGGAGGCACGCTTAGATTGCCCCCATGGGCTGCTGGAAGCCTGGTTTGAGCCCACTTATGAAGCACTGCGAGCATCACCCTGTGTGATTGTATTGGGAAATCAGTTAAAGCCAAGATAATTTAGCAACCAACTGTCAGATGCAGAAGAAGAAAGCACAAAGCCAACGCATTCTTGTAACCCAAAAAGCAGTGAAAAGTTATCTTGGCGGCATGTCTGTTAAAATATGCAGAGTCCACTGTTACCCACCGTTACAACAAACAGCTGCCTGTACTGCCAGGATGAGTGCTGCTCTCCCTGCCTGCCTGGGCCCTGCCAGAGCTCCCCAGGGCTCATACACCATGGTTAGATCATGTATCTTCAAATGAAGACCCAGTCCTCGTTATGGACTTCAGTATATGCTTGCTCTGATTTCACACTGCTTGTCCCCATTTACATTCCCTTCAAGAACAGCTCCACTGTATTCATCCTTGCTACTGTCCACTACTGCTAATGTGCAGTTTATTTCAGGCCCTTGATAAGGCCCTGCCTTAGGTCAGATCTTGTTAAGGTTATATTTAGGTTGATCTCTGCTCGTTGCAAGGGGGTTGGATGAGATGACCTTTAAAGGTCTGTTCCAACCCAAACTGTTCTATATTTCCATGAATCTATGATAAGGCACATTCTCATTTAATTTTTTCTCCAATCTACTGTATTAGTGTTTGCACAATGGAAAAATACATTTAAATAACATAAATAACAAAAATACATTTAAATACAGGTAGAAACCACTCAGTTACACTAAGTTTAGATAGTGTAAGCCCCTTTTCTTTCTCTCACTGGGAGCACTAGGAAGACAGAGGTGTGACACTGTTGTGTTACCAAGTTCTTTACAGAGCACCTGGCAACTGCCCTTTCTAGGCCTAACATGCCTCACCTCCCTTTTAGCTCAACAAATCACAAACTTTTTTGAGCCTACGTAGCAGTTCTGGACCAGTATGGTACTGAGCAGAGGTTCATGATGTAACAGTAGTAGCTTGCCACAGCCATGCTATGGAGCAGCAAGATTTGAGCACAGCCAGATATGCCACCACCATGCAAACATCACAGACACTGACAACCTTAAGGGAAGAGTAACTGATGCCACCTACCTGGACTTCTGCAAAGTATTTGACTCTGTCTCACATGACATCTTTGTCTCTAAATTGGAAAGACACGGATTTGACTGATGGAGCACTTGGTGGATAAGGAATTGGCTGGATGGTCACACTCGAATTGTGGTCAATGGCTCAAAGTGTAAGTGGAGACCAGTGTCAAGAGGCATTCCTCAGGGATTGGTACTGGAACTGGCACTGGTTAACATCTTTGTAAATAATATGGACTGTGGGATTGAGTGCACTCTTGATAAGTTTGCTGACAGCACCAAACTGGATGGTGCAACGGACACACTGGAGGGAAGAGATACCATCCAGAGGAACCTGGACAGGCTTTAGAGGTGGGCCTGTGTAAACCTTGTGAACTTCAACAAGGCCAAGTGCAAGGTCCTGCACCTGGGTTAGGGCCATCCCAAGCACAAATACAGACTAGGAGCTGAAGCAATTGGCAGAAGCTTGAACTGCACCATGAACAACAGCACCGTAAAGACTGGGATCAATCTGAGCTGCCTATGTGTGTTTGGGCTGAGCTCGGGGGAGGAATACCTCTGTTGCAGGCAAGGGTGCTGGTGCTTAGCAGAGAAGCTGGTACCCAGCAGTGCTGCAGGATGAAGTACAGCCTTTCTGAGATTAGAGTCAGCTCCTGGGAGCATGAGAACTGACTAGCAGAACACAAGAGTAGGAAGGATTATTATTTTTTTTTACCCCTTTACTAGGCTCTGCATAGCCATCAAGCCCTTCTGAGTGGTGTAGTTGGTGTGCTCTTTGGCACGCAGAGGTGTCTGCAGTCTTACAAAAATGCTGCGGTAGAGTCTTGGAAGAGAGACAAAATAAAACCAAATTGCATGTTAAGCTAGTTGCTGCAGTATGCTTTATCTACCTATCTCATCTTTATCTTTCCTACCACTTTCTCTAGTGTAGAGAGACTCATATGGCTGGTTGAATTATTATTTATTAGGACATCTAGAGTGCTAGCAGTTTGGTGTGCATCATCTCAGATGTGAGAGGTGTGCAAGCACTGTGAAGGTGGTCCCTCCCCAAAAAGCCCATACTATAAAACACAGGGTAATGGGGAGATAAAATAAGAAGATTGGGAGGCAGCAAGAGAAACCAGTGAGACAGGTTTGGGCAGCACGTCAGCCGGTAATCTCAGCACACCAGTATAATTTTGATGGGAGTTGTGTTGGTAAAAGAGTGATTTGAGAGATGTTAGCTTTGGGCTGTTTCTAAATGGGGGCTCGTTCCTTAGTGAGAGATGGGCTGGGAGGGAAGGAGCAAGGTGACAGAAAATGGGCTAGGGCTTTGCCACATTGGAGGGAGCTGGCAGTACAGTAGCATCTGAGGCAAGATGCTCTGAAGGCCTTGAAAGCCAAGACAAATAGATATAAGCAAATTCCCATGCAGTGCCCTGCCTAGTAAATCTTTTTTCACTCTGAGGGCCCAAAGTGTCTGACTCCAGCAATCTGCAGGGCTGTAACATTGACCGCAGTTTCCCTCCCTCTCTCCCCTTTAATTTTCCTTCCTTCCTTTGTGCAAATAAAGAAAATGCACTGGGAATTCTTTTGAAGACAGTATGGTTGGAGTTTGTACTGGAATTTCATAAGGAAGCTTGTAAGATGTCTTTAGAAAAAGACTCTTTGAACCTTTCATCTTAATGCATTTACCTCTAGAATACACAGACTTTGCATTCAAGAATAACACTTTACAGGGAGAAAATTAAACACATAATGACTTGCAGGAGACCAGGAGACTATATCCTGAAGGAGTTTTACTGTGGGCTAGCATCAGAGAAATTAAAATGCTCACATACTTTTGACTTTCATATCGACATTTCTGTATCATGACATAAAACAATGGAGTTAGTGGGAGTATTTTATTTTTGTCTCCTACAAATGAACTAAAAGCAGAATGCTGTAGATCAGTATCACTTGTAATGGTGTAGTTCGTAGAAAATTGTTTCGATATCTCACTTAAATTAGAAGAGCTCTTATTGCCTTAGGTGAATGTGGTAAAAAAAATAATTGCATAATAACAGGCTATTGTGCAATGGACTGTAAAACCATCAGACAAGGGTGTAAGCATTTTTATTTTTTTTAAGTGAATACTAACCGAATAAAGTGCCTGAAGTATTTTTCTGTTATTTTCTGGTGTTCCTCTGATTGCTTTCTAATACATGCTGAAGACATGCTCTAACTTCAGTTAGCAAAATACTGTTGACTTACATGAAGAAAAGAATTTTTTATGTACAATTGGATGAGTCACATCAGTTAGGAAGGCCGAAAGCTTCAAATACAATTTATTCTTCCTACAACAACATACATCAAAAGAAGATAGTGAACACTGAAGCACGTGTTTCATGGAGAAGGTGCCTAGGGAAGAGGACTGATGGTGTTTTCCTTATGTTAGAGTAGCAATATGACAGCGTGAGAATGGCCTTGGTCAAACATTGATTAAAATAATGAAGCTGCCTCTAGAAAGGAAGACATTGCATTAGATTGGTCTAAGGTACTCTGACACATGCCTGTCCTGGGCCGCAGTGGTGCAGCGCACCTGGCTAAACTTGTTTCACCAGAGCACAAACAATCTGCATAGCAGATGTTAGATCAGGCATCCTTGAGATCTTCTCCGCAGCTGTGAACAGATGAAGATGTTTAGTACTTTTTGCAGTGCTGTTTTGGAGAGCAAATTAACAAGTGTGTACTCTGAGAGCCAGGTAATTATATACCAAAGATGTTCTAGAAGCTGTGGCTTTTGGGGGCTTCTTGGCAGATGCAGGGCTACACATGGAACTAAATGGCCTGAAAAGGGTACTGCTGCACAATTCTATGCCAGCACAGGCATTGCACCACCCACCTTTTAATCACCTTTGGATATTTCACCTCTACCATAGCAGTAGAGGCAGTATTGCTGTAGGAATTATTTATTTTTTCTTGTCATGCTATCCCTTTAGCCTAGTGCTGGCCTCTTCTCCCTCGTAACTAAAGACAGGACAAGAGGAAATGGCCAAAAGTTGCACCAGGGGAAATTCAGATTAGATATCAGGAAAAACTTCTTTAGTGAAAGAATCGTTA
>WEIS01039029.1:2514-33835 GCA_013389965.1 Todus mexicanus | reverse complement strand
TTCATTGCTTTATTACTTGATCAATAATTTGAAGTTCAGCCATGTAGGCCTGGTTATTAAGTCATACTAAAATAACTGACCTAAAATTGCACCTTAATTGCATACAGATGAAATTTATCACGTATTGCCAGAATGGCTTTAAGTGTACAATTCTCTTTTGGGCTTCTGACCACAAAATACAATTATTGGAAACTTCAGCCATTGCACGTAATCAGCATTTAACGACCTTGTGTCCTCTCTGGTGTATATATATATATGACCAGAGTGATTTTGGTCATGTTCTTCCTCTGCATCAGAAGGACAATTTGAGGTTTGTATTTAAAGAGCTCTCTAGCTCCGGCACAGTTCACCACTTCTCCTTCATATGTATTTGTTAGTGAAACTGAGTTTGGAAAAGCTGTATTTGTCCTTCATTGTGCCATCTCATTACACATTCATGTTTCAAATTAATTTTGTGACAACTCCCTTTCTCCCTCCGTTAAAACACTTGGACTCAGTTTACAGACCCGTCACAGTTCAGTGAATCTTCTCTTCAACAAAGCTGCTTATCATGTACCTAATCTACTGTGCATCACAGCCAGCATTAAAAAACACAGCCTTTACCCAAACCTACTGCATCGCTATGAGCAGTTCCACAGTCCATCCCTTCTTTCATTTAGAAGTAGCTATGGCAACTGCAGTAGTAACTTTTGCAAATGGTTTTTTTCACAGTAACAGCTCTTGTTTATGTGTCCCATTACAGATGTGCTGCTTCAGGGAAACTAAGCAGCACTAACTCTTCTGTCGGTGCCCTGAGCCAGCTCACATCTTCCACCTAGATGTATTTACTGATGTATTTCAAAAAATGTCCTGTATGTTCCAAGTTTGATGAGCCATGGTGAACTTGCTGCTTAGATGCTTTTCCCATCAGTTTGCTTCTATCTGATATTATCAGCATATTTTTGTTAATGTTGAGAAACTACAAGTCGGAATTGTTACAACCAGACTAAGATACTCCAGGGCTTGTTCCTTTGGCAAATATCTAACATTTTAACTCTGCACCCCCTGTCTTAAATTAGTTCACAAATTCAGTAGCACTCTGTATTTTTGGTCCTGTCCTTACCCTCGACTGTAGCCATCCATTTTGTAACTGGATTTGCCATATATGATGGGAGTTCAGGTTTGCAGATCAGTTCAGTGTGGGAGTACAAAACATCCATCCCTAGCTTGCATCCCCCAGCATCCATAGTTACCAGTCAATTAGTGTGCTGTTATGAAAGCACTGAAATACAGATGCACATGACTTGAGCCTCATTTCTGTTAAAATCAAACCCATGGAACTGGGGGGTTTTTTTTGGTAAGCAGACTTCGCCATGAGTAATGTATGTGTAGCTCTGGGCTTCTCATTATTTATTAGACCTTGTTACGGAGCCTGATAATAACAAATAACTAATCAGCATTGCAGGACTCGGAGGCAATGACCCCCCTCTAACCTCCCTCTCTAACCTGCCTCCTTGCCTTCCCTTGAATTAAGAACCCCAAAAGTTAGTCATGCATAGGGGGAAAAGGAGAAAGAGGCTTTGCCTGCCAGGTGGATTTTTCACAACGGTAATAAAAATGTCATGTAAATTGAACCAGGGCTATTAAAGAAGGAAACAGAGTCTTTAAGCCTGCATGCAGAGTTTTTCGTTGTACCTAATTATCAAAGGCGCCCAAAGCAAATTTCAACATCGTCTCTCTGCCACGACAGAGAGGTATTTTCAGACATAAATCTTAACTCATAAATGAGTTGCTTCTTTTTCTTCTTCAGACAACACTGCAGAACAATTTGCAGGTGCCTCATAACGCTCAACTTGTATAGCATGTTTGACCTTTTTCTCCCTCTCTTTTCCGTTTTTAAAGTGGAAACGCTTTCACTCATTCTAGAGGCATGAAAAGAAGTGAATAGAGACGTTTTGAACTGCAGCCTTATTTATTTCTTGCTGATTAATTTAACATTCTGCCGTTTCACTCACAGAAGTCAACTGATGGTTGCAAAATGCTCAGACAAGATGAGGATGTTGTGTTCTTTTAGGAGGGGATGCTGAGGGATAGAGGCAGGATTATCATCACTGCCTGGCTAATGTGCTGGGTACTTTGCTGAGAAGTAAGAAAATGACATTTCTCTCTAGAAAAGCTTATGCTATTCAAATAGACAATTTCTGGAGAGAGAATGAGAAACATGGTGCTGGAAAGTGAGAGGGAAGATCATCGTGCCATTTTCTTAATTGAACTGCTTTTCTTTAGAGAGGTGGTTATGTGCACACACATCTGTCCTTTCATCTACAGCCTATTGTTAAGGACTGGAAAGAAGAGAGTAGAGTTCATATCCCTGGTCACAGTCCACATCCTCAACTATACAAAGAATAAAAGTTTCCTTTTTGATAAGTCCCAACTCTCATGCAGGTCAGTAAAGGGTTGGAATTAATGCTTCTTGCAAAGAGACCCAGCTGAAGCTTTCTTAGAGCCTTCACATCTGTGATCACAGAGAGCCTGAAAATTTTAGGAAAATGTGGTTTCAGAGGAAAAGTGTTTTAACTTCAGGCTCAAGTTAGTGCATAAATGCATTGGAAAAATATGGCAAGATTTGAAAAATTTGGAACATTGGATATTTTTCAAAGAAAACATTTGTATTCTGAAGTGACAGTTTTGGCATTTTCTTAACTGAAAAATAATCAGTAGACAAAATGTTTTGTTTCAGATCACATAAAATACTTCAACTTGAACAAAAAGCACTGGGTGATTTTTTCACTTAACCCACCTCTTCTCTCCCTCCCTCCATCCTGCTTGTTGTGAGTTCTCAAGCACCGTTGGTTTTAATGTTGGGTAGATACTTGGACTTGGTCATCTTACAGGTCTTTTCCAACCTTAATGATTCTATGATTCTGTGACTTATCGATGCATTAAATGATGTAATTACTCTTACAGTTTCTTCACCAAGCCAGAAAAAAGAGTCATTATTTTCTCAACTTGTGGGAGCTGGCGCATGTTGGCGATATTACTGACAAAGGTTCCCCAAATTCATAAGGACAGAGCTGCTTCTTCTGGGTGTGCAGCAAATACTGTTGCAGGTTTCAGGTCTTACTTCTTGATGCTATATTCCTTTTCCTGCCCCCAAAATAATTATGCGCAATGTTCTCTGAACCAAGTACAAAATGCAATCAATTAAAGGCTGCACGTGTATTTTAAAAATATAGGTGACCAAGTGTGTATGTCTGTGTTAAGGAATCATTAGTTGTAGAGTACTGCTTAAAAGAAATAAAAAATAGCAGTAATGAAAGGTTTAACACCGCTAAGAGCTTTCTACACTTTGCTACCAGCATAATGTTTCAGTGTCTGTCAGCATTTTCATGATAGATCCCATTCTAGACAGTTCTATTCCTAAAGATTGAAATTACCATCAAAATAGGTGCAAAAGAATTCTCAGTCCAAATGCATATTCTTTTTTTTATGAAAGCTCCTTTTTAACTGATCATGTGTTATTTAAATTTAGGTGAAAGGTTGATGATTTTATTTTAAATAGCTGGAGAATAATAGTTTATTTTATCCTAATTGTAATCTGTCTTCACTTTTTTGCCTGCATAAAATATGCTGATTATAGTAAACACAAGACAATCTGAACATTCACAGAAAATGTGTTTGCGCATTGGAAACCCGTAACAACTTTTGTTTATAATGGAGAATTTTGGAGTTTGTTGTTGTTACTGAGAAGTTTAAGCTCTCCGGGAGCAGTTTCCATCCAGCACAAACAGCACTCTGGTTAATCACTTTGTGCCCAATTGCCTCCCTTCAGTCGCTGGAGAAAATGCTTATTTTTTTGGTGAACGTGGAACTTTTTTATACCTTTCCCTCTTAGTGCCGTACACTGTATTTTCAGAAAAAGACTCGCCAAAGTACTAGGGGCAATGGTGGCTGTGAAGGTATCACACATTTGATGTTTCCCTCCATACACGTTGCGCAGCAGTACTCTAACAGGATCAAATTAATCTGGCAGATTTTACTTGACGCTACATTTCCTTGTTCAAAGGACCAGTAACTTTTTCTCGAGCAACTGATAAGAAGCCTTCTGAGAGAAAAGGGCATTGTATTTTTAGACTTAGTGTCAGCATCAGAAAACACTTGCATTTACTTTGCATTCTTTTTCATGTTCACGTTAGAACAATGACATGAAAAGACTGTACCTCTGACCTGAAAATCTGCTAGAACTTTCTATTCCCTTTGTGGGGATTTTGCATGTCTCCTCTGTCCTCTCAAAGGAGCAGAGGGCTGTTGTTCTTGACACCGTTCCCTTTTAAAGTCAGGATCTCGCCCTCAAAAATAGAGGAAAATTCCACAGCGTAGCACAGCTGCTTTCGTTGGTTTTCCAGACTGCATTAAAATGTATCACAGTACCCAGCCTTTAAAATATTGCCTTATAATTTCCTCAGCTATGGCTTAGTAGTGCATATTTACTTTTCTGGAAAGTCAGCATTTATCGCTTCTTTTAAAAGAAACATTGTTTTTAGCATTTATTTCTGGTCGATCTGAGGTAAACAAGCCAACACACAACCATTGCACTTTTAGCCACTCTTCCTGCACTTGATTCTGCTCCTCGCTACAAACATGGCGGGAGAAAAAGGCTTTTGCTTGTCAAGAAAGATTCCTCTGTGCAGTCTCTTTCAGGTATCTCAAGTCTTCTCGGTCTTCTCCAGGAGTGAAGGAGGCCAGAAACACGGTGTATCTTGTGCTGAGAAATCATGGTTCTTTTGGGAATCTTCCACCTGTATTAACTCGGTTAAGCAAAGACTGTATCCTTCCTTTCAGACTCCTCAGAGAACACCTTGGAGAAAAAGAAGTTGAATTGACATTGATCTTTGATGCTGTAGAGGAGGCAGACCTGGCAAACTATACATGTCACGTGGAAAACAGAAACGGAAGGAGACACGCCAGTGTTCTTCTGCGCAAGAAAGGTAGTTCTTTATTTAATTATCGGAACTCTCGCCTGCCCCAGCAACAACAGGGCAGCCAGTGTCAAAGCTCCTGCTGACCTCCCAGAGCCAGGCTGGGCCCCTGTGTGCTTACTTGCAGCTGAAGTCTGTTTTTGTTACAGCTTCAGTTTACCATTCGTGGAAAAAAATAATGAATTGGTCTTTAGCCTCTAGTGAATCAGCAGTGCAGGTGATGCACTTGGCTGAAATACAGTCCCCTGATAAGCGCCAATATAAGTAGTGGAAATATTTTGGTCGAAACAACCAAGAGTTCCAAGAGTTGAGCCAGAGTTGACTGACTAGACCAGAAGTAATTGTGTGGTGGAGTAAAATGGGCATTTCTTAGAATGGATACCTCAGCAGGAAGGTCAGATGTTCTCGTATTTCTCCACTTCCCAGCTTTGCTGTTTAAATTGAAAAGCTTTAAACAGTTGCCATGCATTTTGATTTCTAACTGCACTGGGAATGAAAACATTGCAATGGGAGCTACAAATCAATGGAGAATTACCCCATTGAGTTTAATTTGCTTGGTACTGTACTGGGAATTGGCAATACCACTACTGACAAGTTATCTGTAGCAGAAGGGAAACCATTTGGGTTTGAATGTTCCAAATTAAAAGGTGCTACTACTCTCTGCTGTTTGTAGAAGTCATTATTGTAAGGAGTGGAACAGTATCTCATTGCAGTTCTTGTGTTGTTTGTTCAATTGCCTCTCCTATTCATAAGTAGACTGATGTTTAAATTTGATGGTGATCTCTCTAAGATATGGTATTAGGTGGTACAAAAGCTGTAAGACAGTAACTGTTGGGAGAGCAAAGGAAGGTTAAACCCAGGGGATAGAGACGCAGTGTGAAACCACAAAGCCATCAGGACAGGAGACTGACTAACAAGTGAATGTGTTGTCTAGATCTCTGCCATTATTCTTGGCTGTAAATTAATTTACCAAAATAGAAGAAAAAATGTTTTCACGAGGCACATCTGCAAGTGCTGTTGGAGCCCTTCGTGTGCTTTCAGGCCACTAAGGTGAAGGACATGCTCCTCAGCAGATGGTGGGTTGCAGTGCTAGTGTCAGTTAAAAAAGACAGTGATCTCCATCGTCCCAGTTGCAGGGAAATCCCACCGAAGCGTCACTATCTGGAGAAGGTTTAAACGTATTATTAGTACCTAAGCATGCTGCAGGTTGACCTCTGAGCCTAGGGTAGACGTCACCATGGGACAGATGAACTAAGAGCCAGGTGGAAGAGCAGGAAGACCAGCCAAGGCCTCTTTAGGTGGAGCACCGGAGTACTGGAAAACATCTGTAGTCATCAGTTCACCTACAGGCATGCTGGACGCACGTGCTGTGTTTCAGGGCTATAATCTGTATAAAATGAAAGGGGCTAGAGGGGGGGTATTGGGACAAAAAAGGGCTACTAGAGAGAGGATACTTTTGGGTCAATGTCCTCTTTTTTTGCTATTCTTTCGTGTGATGTGACCCATAGGTTATATGTCTGAACGTACAGTATGCAGTCCTATCAAAATCAGCTGAGTCAAGCCCTACTTACACAGTTTCCTCTATACGTGAGAGCTTTATGTCCTCCCAGAAAGAAGGGCATAACATAGGTTGTATTTTATGCAAAGTGACAAGGATAAAACATGAGACGGAAGGTGCAAACCACTCCGAGAAACAACGACCCGCAGCTGCAGTGCGGAACGCACACGAATGTATATTCAACATCTAAACTGACAGGATGTCACAACTTTAATTAAGGAATCTGGTCATCATGATGAAGGATTAGCCTCTTTAGTGCAAAAAGCGTTCTACCTTTCCATCCACTGAACCTCATAAATACACAACTGATAGTGAGTATATCTATGTTGACAGTGTTAAATGTTCAGCTGTGTTGCATGTATTAGAATAACAAACTAGGTTTATTTATAACAAGAAAATGCAGGTATTTCAGAGCTCTGCTGAAATTGTGGAAGAAACACCACTGAATACAGAATTTGGAGGTGGAAGGGATCACTTCCCAGCTACTATTACATTTCTCTTTGCGCTGTGGCTGTAGAAAGCTTATATTCCCCTCAGGCATTCTCAGTAGCTGATTTTCAAGCTATTAAAGTGTCATTTAAAATAACCACAGTATTTTCACCGTGTCCTTTGACTGCCTGTCCCATTGTCCTGTTTGTTATTTATTAAGTTCTTACAAGCACTTGACCAAACTTTTCCTTTCTGTAATTACTTCTTATAGTAGCTTTCTCCAGCTTGAGTTTGACTGTAGAGTATTCACGAGCCAATAAATACTGCTGCATTTACTGTCTTGTGACAAGATTTAGGACAGGACTGGTAGAAAGCTGTTGACCAGCATCCTTCGTGTGCATCAAAGGAGGGATCAGGGATTCCTATTTTACAATAGGAATTGTAAAAAGCTGCAGCTTTCCAGATGCTGAGGCACTTGGGACAGGCAAAGAGGAAGCACAGATCTCTCAGCCAGAGAAATCCCCCTGCCAAAGTCTGACCTGCTAAGGGCTGTTCGGCAAGAGATACTGGTGTTATCTCCAGGTTGTCAGTGCTGTAGGTTATGTCTTTTGTTCAAAGGTGTGATTACAACACATCAGACATACACAACTACCATAAGTCACGAGTCCTGCAAAATTAGGAAGCCTTGGATAAAAAAAAAAAAGGGAATAACCCCCAAATCCAAGTTATAGCTGCAGTATAAGACTTTCTAGAGCTCTTTCTTGTTCTGACATCAGGTAGTTATTTTAAAGCGTGTATCTTGCTTTAAAGAAGAAAGTGCTACCCATGTGAAGAAAGAACCAGGCATGCTTCTGAGACCCGAATACACCTCTTTGCTATCACAGGCGTCATTACTGACTTAATTCAAGACCACGTTGTTATTTGCTTTCAAGTAGTTCAAAAAGAAGTTCTGGACAATCCTGGGTTTCTTGTTTGTTTGGGGTTTTTACCATGCTGTCCTAGCATGTTTGGTGCTCAAATTACATGGAAACAGAAAATATACCCACTTGGCCCTTAGTTGTGGAAATGATTCAGGATTCCCTTCAAATGAACTGGAAAGCAGTCCGGTATTTTAGTGATTGAAGTCTACATAGTCTGTAATATAACTGTCCTGGAACATGAATAACTTGTCAGGAACTGTAGGATAGAACAAAGCTGTGCTTTTAGTGGCAAGAAGCAGTGAATTTAGGTAAAAGTAAATGTTAGAATGATGTTTGCTCACCATTTATTTCAAGGAGGCTGCCTTTATTCGAGACATGCAGGAAGCTAATTTGGGGTGAGGTTTTTTTGGTACTGATATAATGAGGAACCTTCTAAAATATATTTGTCTCATTTATTTGAGTATTTATGAGATTTTCGGTATTTTAAAGACCATAATCCTCGGTGATACATTGTGGCTAAGTCCTTCTACATTTTACATTAGAAACTATTAGAATATTATTATTTACTATTTTTCAGTCACTATTATAGCACGAAGCCCAGATTCAATTCCTTTGCTAATGCTGGGAGTGCTGCCCTCCTTGTTAACCTCAGTGAGGACCACTTGAGGCGCAAGGCATGAATCAGAGACAGAGAATAAGAGCTAGAGTAAGCAAGACAACTGAATGTTCTGGGGTTTTCTCCATTGCCTCTACGTTGAAATGGAGATAAGGAGACTGAAACCCTTTGCTTTCTGCCACCTTATGTCTGGATGCTGGCAGACTTCATGGCGTAGTAGAACAAATTCAGGATGTGCAAAAGCAGATCAATTATGCCTTTTGGGCTGGATTTTGTGGTATTGTTTGATACTCCGCCATTCCCCCAGCAAGTGGGCCCAAGTCTGTGCTCCTTAGTGGGCTGCAGTCGATCAAGGCTCAGCATTCTCTCTCCTCCAAGCTGGCAGCTCTGCCATCATCTCACTTCCCTAGCAAAAAAGTTTGAGTACAATTAAGAAAAAAGTAGTTTCTTCCCTGAAAAGTGATTTTAACCAACTCTGTTCTCTGTTTGACCAGATTTATCCCCAGAGCACTTGCTAACTTTAACATGCAGTGTAATAGAAGTCCCATGAATTCCCTGTGTTCTCAGAGAGATTAAACAGCTATTATAATAGACTTTTTCTCTCCATTAGTCCATTGCTTTTTACCAGACAGACATCAGAGATACTGTGAACTGGGAATAGCTTGACATCTGATGTTAATTATTGAAATACAAGGCATAGCGAGGCAAGAATAACCCCAAAAGATACACAACTAATTTGCTTTTTATCTTGAAAATGACACAAGTGACATACCAGTAATTTCTTCTGACCTAAGTTTTAGAAGCGTAAAGATCACAAAAACTTTCTCTTGCCTATATTACAGTTTTTAAATCTTCATGTGGCATTTATCACAGCAGCAAATATTTTCATGACGTCTTATCTAAACTAATACAGGCTGTTAGAGGTAGCTATTGTCAAATTGTCATCTTCTGTCTTTTATGGCTAAGTAATATGCCAAGTGATGTTACAAGCAGTATTGTATTCAGAGGACGCTTCAGACTAGGGAGAAATACTGTTAGCATCTTAAATCAGCACTGGACTGGGTATTCAAGGGGTTTTATCCCATCCTGGCATCGGTTTGCTGAATAACCTTGAACATGTTGCTTCATTTCTCTATGCCTCTGTTTCTGCAGCTGTAGAAGATGGGTATTTGTGTTTGGATGGACTTGTGAAGTTCTCTGAGGCAGGCTGCTTGTGACGGTTCCTAACAAGAGCGTCCCAGTAGGAAATTTTAACCACCACTAGTTCCCATTAAAATATAATGTGTACTAAACAAACATGTGAGAACTCTGTTAGTAGCCGTCACAACTCAGACAAAGTGGCTCTTAGCAGCCTGATGTGCGCTCCTGGCTTCTCACGCTATCTTGGGCATTCTGGATGCTCCATTCATTCTCCAGTGATTCAGATGAAGTCCTGGCTTGGCAACTCACATCAGCTCATCCACAGGCTTCACAAATATAAAACCAAAGTTAATAATTCTGCGGGGACTAGAGCCTCCCAAATTGGGTACAGTATGTCTAGCATATCTATTGTCACACTCTGCATACAGCGTTTGATGCACTCTGCCAATACAGAAGTTTCAGACTCTACAAGCTCATTAAAAGTGGATTAATCCTCTATGTAAAATCACTACCTAATTCCCTTGAAAAATTATGACCATAGCCTCAAATGCATTTTGGGTGGTGATTTCAGATGGACAGTAGATGGAGTGAATGGGCGAAGTTAAGTAATGGGTAATGCAGAAAAAAAATAATCAGGCATCCTTAACATTACAGCGGTTGTAATTGGAAGCCGCACAATTTCATGTGGGATTGTACAGTGGATTAGAGCAAATAAAGCTTGGAAAGATCATAACCTTTTTGTCTTTCCTTGCTAATTTTAGATTTGATCTACAAAATAGAGCTTGCTGGAGGACTGGGAGCCATCCTTCTTCTGCTTATTTTGCTCGTGACCATCTATAAGTGCTACAACATAGAGTTAATGCTGTTCTACAGACAGAACTTTGGAGGAGATGAAGCAGCTGATGGTAAGAGTTCCTCAGAAACTCAATATATGCAATGGAAATATTTCAGAGCCCCAAAGCGATGCAGCTTCTAGATTGAAATGAATCCCAGAAGATACCTGCTGCCAGTTTAAGTTCAAGCTACTAAGCACCCTACAGTGAAAAGCCCTAAGACTTTCTTCTGAAAACCCCTGAAATCAGTGAGTCTTTTCACTGAAATATCGCTGAGCCATGCCATAAGCAAATGGGAGTTCGAAGAATTGTTCATGAGTCTGTTATAGAGGCTTGAATGTCATCTGTGAACTGATTCCTCAGGAGAACTGTCCACATTCATGTGTTCCATTGCCACATATACCGAGGATCACTTCTCCTGAGGTCCATACTGTATGGGTTGCATGGGTGTTACTTTCTGCAGTTAGCATTAATGTTATCAAAAGAATAAGTGTCTCTGTTTAACACTGGGTAGATACTGCGTGAAAAGATTTTGCTACAATGAAATCCATCAGAGATTTGGAGAATGGGTGGAATGACATCCAGGGGATTTTGAAATATGGAACAATAAATAGCAGGAATAGAGGTCAGGAAACTTCCTCTTTATTGATCTTCTTGTGTGAGTGAGAAAAGCTAAAATGATGCTTTTTTCATGCTATACAATACTGCAGAATCTTTATACTGATACCTAGGAGAAAGTGAAGAGTGAGATTATGTGAGTTTGGAAGTAATTTACCTCCAGTACCTTGGGATTATATCAACATAACATCCCTGGTTCACACCAACAAATAGTGACCCAAACTGATAACTTCGTCCGGATTGCTTCAATTCATTTGTCTTGTGTTTTCAGTATGAGGCTGCTGCATTTTTATTCATGTAAATTACTTGGTTCAATTACTTTTTAATTTACGAAGCAGTATTATTTCCTAGCTGTTTGGAAGAAGCCCCAGGAGTACACAGAGAATTGTGTATGCATGTTAATTCTGAAAACAACCTTCTATTTTTCCAGTGCATTATTTTAGAACTGTTGCAGCTTAGTGTCTCATTCTGATCCTGCAGAATGGAAGATGGAGTCAGAATGTTATTGACGTCCAAATATGTATGGGGATGTTTCTTTCTATGTATGCAGGCTATAGCAGGAATATACAGAGCTCCCATGAGCAGTTAGCTGTACAGATGCAATTGCAGGGTCATTTTCCATTTATATACATGTATTTATTTAAAAGAGAAGAGATAATCTCAACAGATTTGCTTTATTCCCGTTTCTAAAAATATCCAGTGTAAGCAGTGTTGGATGTATCCACTTCCCATGTTGTACAGAGCATTGTTTCGAGAGAAAAATTGTACTGAGGATTAAAGGAAGCATTTTAGGAAATTACTCTAAATAAAGTGCTGTATCCAAAGCACACAGAGTAAGAGACGGGCAAGCGCGGATCGGTCCTTCTGCTCTGTCCTGTGTCATATGTGAAGCTTGTGAAGCGGGAGTCGAGACCACAGAGATAAAACACAAGCACTCAGACTCACAGGAGCGCAGGGGAACTGGTTCTGCCAATGTTTTGCTTACTGGTATTACGAATAGAGTTGCTTAGGGAGACAGTTGTACCCACGCACCCGAAAGGAGCAGGAAGCTCAGGGGCTGCTTGTACACAATCCATGCGTGGCTTTTACGCTGCTTTATATCCAGGCATGTCAGTGCTCTGGGCTTGGCTTTGCAGCCTTTGCAGAGCTCTCAAATGTTTGCAGGGATGTTTGGCTCCCACATCGCTTGGTGGCTGGCTCCTCTTAAAAGGTTTTGGCAGGCTTCATTGTGGACAGGGTAGCAGGTTTTGGACAGGCCTTCGAAGCTTTCTGGCCTTTATTTCTTTGCTGTTTGTTCTTCTGTCATCTTTCCATCAATAACTACTATTTTTGTATGCTGTTGATTTCAGAGAAATATCAGGAAGCCAGGTGGACACCCTCCCATCCAGCCATGGTGACACAAGGCAAATTGCCTCTTACAAACGTGTAATTATTCACATGCTTTGTCTGTAGCTCTGACCCTCACAGCCCTGGCTTTGTGTCAAGAATTAAAAGAAAGTAACCATCATTTCAAGGTCGTCAAGGAATGTATTGTATTATCATTAGCTATTTTTTCTTTTTATCAGAACGTATTGATGATTTTAACGGCATTAATTGTCTTTCATGTGTGCTATTCTCTACAGATAATTGGTACTCAGCAATCCTCCATTCGTGCAGTTTTGTCCACACAACATTAACCATTTGATTTTTCATTCTCTAAATAATGGCAACTGTGCTCTTCCCTGGAGACTGAATTGCTGAAGGTTGACTTTTTCAATATACTATTTTCCATTACTGCAGAGGAATAGCAAAGAGAAATATCACTAAGGCAGTCTGATCCCAGCATGGATCCCAAGCTCAACAGCGGTGCCACTTCTGTTCCTGGCACAGTTGCCAGCTCTTAGCTCCGTGTTTCAGATGCAGAGAGCTGGAGATAAGCCCCAGGGCTGTGCAGGAGGAGGAGGTGGCGTGTTGCCCTTTCTAGCCAAACCACTGCGTTGCATCCCCATATTGCCTGGGTCTCCTTGATCACCCACTGCCTGCCTCCACCTTCTGATGAGGCTTTGCCTCCATCCCTGAGCTGCAGACAGAATGAAGGAGCAAGTCTCCTGCTCTGCCCTATTTGCTCTTGGAGTTATTTCTCTCTCTCATAGTCTGAGCCGCAAGTATCTAAAATGACCTGCATCAAGTGACCTCTAGAATTGTGATACTGGTTTTAAAAACTACAAGGTTTTCTGAAAAAAATGCTTTGGACTGTTTGTATTTATCATTGGTTTCTGCATAATTGGTATTAATTTGAATTATGTCATGTATTTTCTTACAATTACTTGTGCGAGGAAGTATTTTTTGCTTAAAATTTTCCAGGCTCAAAAATTTTCCAGACTCAAATCTTCTGTGTAATCATAGGACTCTTTAGGCACAGGAGTTGAAAGATTTCTATGAGCAATATGTAATGGATTCAAATAAAAAAATTCTCGAGTTAGTATTTGTATCAAAATTTTGCCCACGATCTTTTCAGATGTGAAATGTGTACACTGACCACGGGAAGCATAGTTACTAACTAGCTCAACACGCAGAAGAAAACTGAAAGTCTCTCCTTTCTCCTTTGTCTGGATCTGAAAAATTTCTCTGTGGAAGCCAGATTATATAGTCCTGTGAAGAGTCGCAATTGTTGGGAAATGCTTGATCATTTCAAGGAATAATGCAATTTCCCAGTACTTTCCTGTGTTCTTTATAGTGCTCCTCAAAGCTGCAAGCTGAACATGAGTTTGTTTTCTTACAGACAACAAGGAATACGATGCGTATCTTTCGTACACCAAAGTGGATCCTGATGCGTTAGATTGTGAGAATAATGAAGAGGAGCAGTTTGCACTTGAAATTCTGCCAGATGTTCTAGAAAAGCACTATGGATATAAGCTCTTCATTCCCGATAGGGACCTGATCCCTAGTGGAAGTAAGTATTTCTGACCTTTGCTTTCATTCTCTGATGTGTCATGAGGGCCCGGACTGTGCAATAAGTGCTAGATATGAGAAACCTCTCCTTGTGAAGTTGGTTGTGAGGATTGGAAAAGTTTCCTTGGTACTACAAATTTGAGCTCTAGGTTAGAGCTCATTCCTGCGCCACTGAAGTCAGAGGGAGCTGCCAGTGATTTCAGGAGAGGCAGGAGCTCGATCTTCCTGCAGGGGAGGCTGCAGTGCTGCAAGCAGGGCTGTGGCCCCAAATCCCTCCATCAGACACAGGTAGCTAAGCAGGAAACTTCCGAAAGAGATGTAGTTTCTGTTTTCTCATTGAAAATGGGATTATTTTTTTCCAGAAGTTATTCGTTTTTCTACAGCAGCTTTACAAGTAAAAGTCATCTTTCCCATTGTCTTTAGGGGTTTTTCCTAGCTTTGAAGTCTAAAGAGCTATAATAAAATCTAAATAGCTACAATAGCTTCCCGGTTAATGGTATAGGTGCAATTTTTTCATGAGAGTTTTCACCAAGTGTTGCATTTCTGAGCAGTGTTGGTATTGTTCAAGTAATTGATACTTTATAAGTAACACTAATTCTTCAGAGGACTATGTGCAGCCCAGGGATCCAATGCTGTTTTCCACGCTGATGGTGAAATATAATTGTCCATTTTGAATCGGTTTTGCTGCTATGTCTGAAGATTCAATAACACCTTTGGATGTCTGTGCCAACAGTTAATGCCTTCCTAGCTGTAGTTCTGGCATGTGTTCTTCCAGACTCATTTGTGGATCAGTAAAAAAAGACCATGAATCATATGCATCACGTTGATGAATCTTTAATACGCACTCTTGTTTGCTTTAATATCACATTTATTTTGAAACATGAAGAATAAGCATTTTTTTACAAATTCAGTGTGCAAATCAATTCCATGAAAATTATTAGAAGAGAATATGAACTTCTCTCTGTGTATGCTGCTGTATAGGAAATATGACCACGAAAACAAAGCAGTGGCTATGCTGGAGCAGATGTCCCCAAACATGAAACAGCTAGAACGTGGCTGCATTAGCAACCTGCCTGCCGAAAGGCTTGAAACTGCTGTCTTGCTGCTGCCAAACTTCAGTGCCTGCCCCAGAAGTTGGAGCCTGCTTCTTCCCTGACATGTGAGGGAGATAGGAAACAGAGATCTAAATCCTGTGCCACTGGGAAAGGGGAGTCAGAGCCTAGTCAGAGATTATGCAGAGTCCTGTGTAGCAGCTTGAATTTATCATGTACATTTGCAGCTCCTAGATTAAGAGCTGCTTCCCTTACTCCTTTTGCCATGCCCTGCAAGGTGTGAGTTTTACTCCTTTGCTGACACATTCCAGAAGGGGGACTTGGCTCATAGCCTGCTGTTTTCTAACAGTACTAGCAAGTAGTACTGAAACTTTAGATATTATTAAGATAATATATATTTTTGTCTTAAAATCACAGATCTGGTGTAAATAGTTGTTTCATATCCAGCATTATAGCTGAGTTATACATAGCAATTACACAAATGAATTAAAGAGTTTAAAGCTAGCCCTTCAATAACGATACTGAAGCACAGATTAATCTGAAATGAGATTCTCGTTTCCACTTGCTGTACCAGCCAGCATGGGTTTTTATTTTTGTCTATTTTTGTCAGTCAGACACTCAGCAAATACTTGTCATCACTTTTGGTATTCATTAAAGCTCTCCTGAAAATGTAGGGTACCTGAAAATGTCAGTTCTCATTTATGAGCATTCACAGATTTAATACCTCCTTTTTCCTCTCAAACTCCCTTCTTCAGTATTATGAAAGGGCCTGATTCTAACACATGGAGCTTCAAGAACGCTTAATCAGACATAATGACAACGCAGAATAAAACGTGGAACTGAAATGAGTGTGATTTGCATGCTTTAGCTTTGAAAAAGATCTGGGGGAATTAACTATTATGTGGGGGCAAGAGGGAAGGAGAGGTGATGGGGAAGGAGGGAAGACTCCGACTCCTGTATTTGTGAGCTCTCCGTATGTGCTGGAGAAGCAGAACGTGGCCGTGTTCTGCCTAATGTTCACCACTCATACAAGGACTTGCAGTGCTTGGAGAAGAGAACCGGCAGAGCGATGTGGTAGGGAACTGCTCGAGGTAAACCTAGCATATTTTAGAGTGACTGTCTCAAAAAGTGGCAGATACAACAAAATATATAGCTCCTCAGGGCAGATTTCTATCAAAAAAATGGAGGTTTGATCACAGTTATCTTTTTTTTTAACTTTAGGAAATCTCACTTCTCACATGTACCGCATTTCCTCGTCTTTCAGTGTAAATGACTTTCAGTGTAACGTAATGTACTGCCTCCCGTTCTCCGTTCCCATGTGTTTCCTTCTGTATCTTGTCTATGTAAATGTGTTCGATTCCACCACTACAGCAAATAAGATGTGTTTTGTAAGGCTGGTTGTTTGACACAGTCTCTGCAGTTTGAAGGTGCTGCCACAGGAGGGTGTGCATTATTGTGCTTCATGCCTGGCACGAAGCAATTCAGATACAGCTGCTGCTTGGATTTGAGAACAAGCGAAGAATAGATGTGTTAAAGAGTATTTAATTAACTTTCTCGCGCATTTCCCTGAGCAAAATAAAAAGCTGGCTTCAGAAAAATTTAGGGACAAGCTTGATTATGTTTTTTGTCCAGCTGGTTCATGTCTAACCTCTGGGGTAAAGCTCTGATAGGCTCTGCATGTCCCTGTGCAGCCAAAGGAGAGATTACACTCAGATATGCCTTCACTGGGACACATGAACCCAGCAGCAAGCTCCTTCACACTGCATATCCGAGCTCTACGTTTTGGCTCTGCACTGAGGGCCCTCTGTTTCAGGGATGCCCATGGAGTGACTGTTGCTGTCCATAGGAGGACAGAGGTGATGGCTGTGGGGGACTGAGGCCACCTCTTCACCACTGGGAAGCAGATCCCTGGCATTCAGAGTTCAGGTCAGATTGGACTGAGTCACATTTTGCAGCAGGTGTTGGTTTCTGTGCCCTGCTGGGATACAAATGTTATCCCAGTGAAGCATTTTATCCTAGTGAGAGAAGCAGTGTGAAGGCTGCCGAGGGCCTTAGTGATGCCCACCACACGGTGGCCAGCAAGGACCTTTGCAATGACTCGGTGCCACCTGGGAGCAGCACAGATGGACCCAGCTCTCTGAACTGTCAAGGTGGAAGAGGGGCTCAAGCAGCAACCGCTTCTTTGCTGGCGTTCCCGCAGAAGCCCACGTGGCCACGCAGGCTGGAGGATGAGAGGGGTGAAGGGGTGACAGGGCAGGGAGATGTGACATGCAGTGTGCTGTGTGAGCAGCAAGACCAAGGATTTGGGTTGCATGTTCTAGGAAATACTATAGCAGCTATTTCTTAAAGAATATTCTTCAATCTTGACGGAGTGTTCTTCATCTTGTCAAAGCTGACAGCACGTGTACCTTTCTGCCGAGGTAACTACTGCATAATTGAACATGCCAGCCTCTGTAAGGAGACTGTGGTCCCTAAGATACGGTTGCAGTTGTTGCTAAAGTTTCTTAGCAGTTAGGATTTTTTCCACCCTATTAGTTTCCAGGACTTTTTTAACAAGCCCTTTCCCACAGCAAGCACTCTAAAGCCCTAGGAGCTTTTTCATTCAGTGTTACAAGACCTGAGGAGGCTGAATAGTTGGGGTGGACAGGGGAGTAGGAATAGTCATGTTTTTACCTGAGCCATTTTCTGTCTTGCTAAGCATGGTGTGCCTATGGAGACAAAAGATGTCTTTGCACTTGACTCTTCTAAAATTGGGACTATTATAGGGGAAGATATTTTTCTCACATAGTTTCTGCAAATTATTTTAAACTCTGCAAGTGAAGAGGCCAAAACTGTCAAGCTGGATTTTTAATACCAGCCATACAAATCTATTAGAGCATCATCTAGTTGCTCTCCAAGCATATGTGCATTTCATTTTGATGGGACTGAAAAAACACCAACAATTCACTTCAGTTCACTCGAGGGTATAGAGATCAGGCACTGAAAAGAACAATGGTGATGGAATAAAAATCTGCTTTTACCTGAAAAATGAGAGGTTGTCAACACAAAGGGAGAGTGCCTAAGGCATGTGATAAAAAGCACCCAACAGTCAATATTGCAATTCTGGCACTTTGTAAGGATTAACTGCCCATGTGTGTGGCTTTTGCCTGGTGAATTCCAGCCTCCTGAGTTACTGGATGAAGAAAACTCCGTTGTACTGTGTGCCTGGGGTCCCTAAGGAGCCTTAACCACCATTCGTGTGGGATGGGAATAGACTACCCAGCTCCACAAACTCCTTTCAGAAGTCCCTCATTGCACCTTATACTGGAACTGGTCTCTCTCTGGGGAGGGACCACCACTCTACTCTGTGTTTCAGCAGTTCTGACTCCAGACAAGGGGTAATGGATACAAGTTGCTCCTGGAGAGTTTCCGATTGGACTCCAGAGGAAAATTTTTCACCGTGAGAGCAATTAGACTTTGGAATACGCTTCCAAGGGAAATGGTGAATTCCTCAACTTTAGACAGTTTTAAGGCTCAGCTTGGCAGGGTGCTGGGCCATCTCATTTCAACTGTATTCTTTACCTTAAAAGGTTGGAGTAGATGATCCTTGAGGTCCCTTGCAACCTTCTATGATTCATTGCTGCCCTGGTCTGAGCTAAAAGAGCAATGAGTATTTCATAAATAAGAAAACCAAGACATGCAATCATTTTTGTTATAGTAAAGTAATCAGGGTTAGGGTTTGGGAACTATCCAGTTAGGGAACCAGGACTGAATTATTCTTCTATAAATAACTTTCTCAAGTGACAGTCACATTGCCAAATGTAGAAAGGCTGGTTATTTTCAGAGTGCCAGGAACCAGCCAGTATCAAGTTGATGGTAGATGCTCTTTGGTTCTTGTGGTGCCGGAGACCATGCTTCCCAAAAATATCCATAGGACTTTATATGATTTCTGGTGTTCTTTGCCTCTCCCTCAACTGCTTCTGTAAATCATCTGAGTCTGGTTAGTCATTTCTTTGAGCAAGCAGATCTGTGTCCGTGGTGTTCATTAATTTCCTTACTCTTGGTCTGCTGCATATTAGGTTGTCTGGGTTTCCTTCCAGCCTGTGGTTCGTGTAGCTCGTTCAAGATTCAATAGGCAGTTCCGCATGATTTAGTTGCAAACGGGACCCATGTCTTGGACTTCTCCAGTGCTTCAGACTACAGTTCAGCATCGTTACACATGGACAGTGTTTGGTGACATATTTGCTGTCAGGTGATCTGTCTTCATTGCTAAAGGGCAACCATGCAAAAGCTATGTTTGTTCATGGGTCGAAAAGTTTTTGCTGTCCACATCTTCTTGGGCATTGCATTGGACATGATGCAAGTAAGTTACGGATGGAGCTACTCATGATTCTGATTTTTTTTACCTATGGGAAATTCTACAATTTTGAAAACGGTTTTTGTGCCATATTGCAAAATGGTGTTTTAAGGAAAAAGGTCAAAATTTAAAATGTTCTCTTTCAGTAAAATCAAGTGGCTTAATCCTAATGCTGACATTTTATTTTTACATTCTAGTTTATGGTAAAAAAAAAATCTTTGGGTATTAAAAATTAATAATTCCATACTGATTTTGTCAAGATGATTTGGAGTTTCTTCTCCTCTCACAATAACATGTCATTGAAGCTGATACCTCCTGCAGCAAACTTGAAGTTTCAGCAACATGATATTTATCTAATGGAATTGTGTTGGTCTGGAATCTTACAGTTGATCCTAGTTGGTGATGTCATTCCTGAAATCTCTGCTCAGTTGTTGTTTTTTTCTTGAACAGAGCCATTGCCTGCCAATTACTACTTAGTTCACTAGAAGGGTGAAAGAAAAACCTTTCTCCATCCTATGTTGCAATATAGATTGCTTGGATTTAATGCCTTCTAGTGGACAGACGACTGAACCTGCGGTACTTGGAGCAGTTTCAAATTCTGAAATGAAAGGAGAGTGGGTGATTTAGCAACTCACAGGTTTATGCAGTTAGTCTGGTACCACTGGAAAAAGTAAAACTTGAATTTCCACAGGCAGGAATCTGTCATGTGCCCCTCATGCTTTTCCTTGCAGAAATGGTCAAGTCTTGTGCGTTGTACATATCGTAGAGCGCACCAAATGGGACCACGTGTGCCAGGGAAGCTGTCACCTTCCTTTAGTACACGTTATTGGGAGTACTAAGTACTTCTGGACCAGATGGCTGAAAAATTCATTTGCGTTTTCATTTGGGTTTCCAGTTTCCCATAATACAGTGTATTTTATTCTGAGTGCTCCAATGGACCCCCTGTACATTGGCCATGTCTATCAGTGAACCAGCTCCAAACTCAGCATTTGAAGGAGTACCCAGTGGTCATTGGTGAAGGTCTCTGTGCAAGTCATGTGTAGACAGAGCTCTAACATGTTGCAATATCCAGTAAGTGAGGTGGGCACACCAAAGTATGGGAGAGGCACAGAGGGGAGAAGTATCCACCTGAGAAACCCAGGAATTTTTCCTGTCTGCTTCCCACCTCCTTCGGTGTTTGACTAAAGCAAAGTCTGGTGAGTCTTTGATGGTGATGGTATCACGGATGATTGCTGGGTTGTTGCTATTGGAATTATTGCCGCTGGATATTTGAAGAGATGAGAGTGGAGTGATTTTTTTCCTTGTTTTGTTGTTGTTTTAATTGGATGCATACAGGATACGCATGGCTGTGCTTAGCACTAAGCTGGATGTGTGGTACAGACGGGTACTGTGTTCTGCAGAGATCTGTCTGTGCGTAGCAGTGTCTGAGTTTTTTGAAGGAAGGATGAATATGTCTCAGGAAAGATGCATGATAGTTTGTTGTTTTACTGTATCTTGCAGATTCAACCTCTAATGATGAAGCTTCCCACCTAAATTCTTTCTTTTTGGGAGCAGAAAGAAAGGAAGAAAATGAAGAGTCTGAGCTGTTGATACATTGGGATAATCTCTTTCCATTGTATTGAACATTTCTACCCTTCCTTAAGTTTTGTTTCACCAGTTCTGCTTATCATTTTCTCATTGTTGCTGATTCTCTCCCTTCTCTGCTGCCTCTCCCATGGATTTTAATGTTGATTTTTTTTTTTTTCATTAATGAGTAACTATTTTACCAGAGCAATGTGAGGGGTTCCCTCATAAACTATTTTAAGAAAAAATAACAACCTAAAACAAACTGTAAAATGCTGCATGATTTAAGAGTCATAAAACATTAACTAAAAGTCAGGATTGTTGCATAGACATTTGTAATGTATGTGTATGTCTTAAATTTTTGTGTGTCTGTGGGATGTTTGCAATTGCCTCTTTTTTTTCCATTTGTGAAAGAAATTCTTCTTGCTGCTAAGTGGTGAAATACAACATTGGTAAAGGCAGATTTGATGCTAACTATGCCTTCAGTCTCATGAAAATAAGCTATTTTAGAATGTTCCTGTTTGGCTTATTTTGTAGCTACTGACTTTACTGGAAGTGGTGTGAATAAGCATGCTGTGGTATGGTGCCTGGGACTATAAAACTGAGTCTTGCAGTAACAGATGTTGATTAATGATGTTATTTGTAATTGTTGTTCCTGCTAGAGGGCAGTGTGTGTAAGAGAGGCCCTGCCCTGTGCTGAGTAAAGATCTGTTCTGTGCAGCTCTTGTGTCCAAGTCTTCATTTATAACACATGCTTCTCCACTGTTGTCAGGCGGCACACACTGAGCAGCATGGTCAAGAGGTTCCATGTAGTTTAAAAAAAGAAAACTCCATCCACAGCAATCATAATGCTATGCAACCAGTGAACACTTTTCTGACCTTAGTGGTTTTTTGGGGTTTTTTCCAAGTGATTTCATTTTTCTGGTCTTGACCCTAAAGCCATTGAAATTTGTTGAAGTCTGTTCATTTGAGTGGGTTTTGGGTCAGGGCTGTAAGAGGATCTCTTACCCTGTTCTGTGTCAGACCAGTGTAATTGGCTTCTTTTCCCTACCATCCCTGGGACAAGTGAAACTCAGGGATTCAAGTCCAACTTCAAGAATATTTTGTAGTTCCATAAGCTGACACCATGGAGCTAACGATGGGGCTGGCATTTCTGCTTACACTGATAGTTTGCATCTATTTGGCATGCATGAATAAAAGAAGAATACTATTTTCTTTGTCACTGATGTCTCAACAAATAAACACCTCCGATACGTTTAAATTTTTCATTTGTTCCTGTCACTTGTGAAGTTTCTGTTGACACTTTGGGATACATAGAAGCAGAGCTTTGTGATGTTAAAACCTACCGTTGGACCACAAAGAATGTTATTGTGCTTTTGTGGTCGATACCTAAAGCAGAAAGAGCTACTGTGATGCTTCTATGCAACAGCACAAGTTCTGCATGTGTCGAGGGTTGATTTCTTTTGGGGCTCTTGCAAGTTACGGCCCGTGCACCCTGCAGCACCCTCATGTCCTTGCATCTGAAACACAAGAACTGCTTCCCAGAGCGTGCTCCCCTCAATGCGATGTCCATCACAACCAGTGTTAATGTTAAAATTTACACAAACATTACATTGATCTGGACTTCTATTTTCTCAGTAAGTGAACTGTGTATTTTTAGTCCCTAATGCATCTGCCCAGAGAGGATGTTATGTAAATGTCCTTGTGTTGAGATGAACAGGGAAAACCAGTGGAGGATGGAGAGTGTTATCAAGGAGTTTTCTATGTGTACTCCATAAATAGAACTATGTTGTGATACACAATCCTTATTTTTGTTGGAGTATATTGTGAAATGCCCCTTGTCTTAAATGGTGTGGATCAGTAAGCTGTAAGATTTTGCTATACTTGATTGCAAGCCTGATGTTTTGATACAATAGACTTCTTTATTCTTTACTCTTTCTCTCTTTCTATAATTTATAGCCTACATTGAAGATCTCACAAGATGTGTTGAACAAAGCAGAAGACTCATTATCGTGTTAACTCCAGACTATGTTCTCAGGAGAGGATGGAGTATTTTTGAGATGGAAAACAGACTCCATAACATGCTAGTCAGTGGAGAAATCAAAGTTATTTTGATTGAGTGTACTGAATTAAAAGGGAAAGTGAATTATCACGAAGTGGAATCTTTAAAGCACACCATCAAACTTCTCTCAGTGGTCAAGTGGAAAGGACCAAAAAGCAGCAAATTGAATTCTAAGTTCTGGAAGCGCCTAGTCTTTGAAATGCCAGGGAAGAAAAAGGAGGTGGTATCTCGGCATCAGGTCCTGGATTCTGCAGAGCAGGGCCTTTTTGGAGACCTCCAGACAGTACCGTCTCTTGCCGTCACAGGCACTTCTGCCACGCTGGTAGAATCGCGGGCTGATTTAACTGATTACCATCAAGCAGACTCTGTGCAAATGAGACATTACTGCAGAGGATACGAATACGACGTGTCGTCAGCGACGTTGCCAATAGCTTCCATAAGCAACCATCACACATACTGTAACATTCCTTTGACACTACTAAACGGACAGCTACCTCTTAACAATACCATGAAGGATCCCCAAGAGTTCCACAGGAACAACCCATTGCTACCATTATCAGCCAAGGAGCTTAGCTTCACCAGTGATATCTGGTAGTGAAGATCAGGACTCTTTTGAGATGTTTCATGACCGCCATGAAGACACTTTTTAAAGGACTTTGCCCTAACCCCATGGGGTGAGAAAACCTATTTGAAAGCAGCGGCACACTTATTTGCTTTTCTACTTGAACTTTTTTGTTTACATTTACAAATTATTGACAAAGGGGGCATTGTTTTGTAACTCGGTAATGTCCTTCCTGTCTTTTAATGTACAGTTTTATTGCTTCTTTAAAAAGGAGGGGGAAAAGAAAACAAAAATCCCATCATTTTACAGTAGGTTTACAAGCTGGGATGGATAAAGGTCACTGTATATGATCTCCAACATCCATACATATTTAAGTATTAGTATTTGAAATGCACAGAAGTTGTTGGGTTTTTCATACAGACTTCAGTGCTGTTTGAAATTCTAATCATGCTACGAAAATGATTATCTCCTGCACAGACCACAAGGGGTGAATCATTCTCAGAAGGAAGGAGGAGGAAAGCTTCCCGGTAATGTTGTCTCGCAAATACCTTTTAGAAGATGACCAGCTGAAACAATGCAGATGAAGCTTTATCAATAAAATGCATAGTAGCAGTTACTGCAGAATAAATCACCTGCTCACATCAGCATCTCTTCATTTTGTTACTGAGGCATGTTGCATTCCTAGTCAACGGTTAGCAATGTGGTTTTATTAAACAGCTTACTAGAATATCAGAAGATGTTTAGGAGGATTTTTCTGTCGTTTACAGATGATTTCACAAATTGTGGATTTTTAATTCTTTTTTAAGAGTTTAAGTATAAATCTACCTGTCGGTCCGTTCATTAATTTGAAATTTCTTAAGGTCTCTCGAGCTCTTTTAAGATTTATAGTAAAGGAAATGTAATTTTATGTAGGATTTTTTTTCCCCAAAAATCACTAGTTACAGTTTGAAATTAACCTTTCTTGTGAGATCATCAGCAATAGAAAATGATTACTACAGCAATATTCAGAGATGAAGTGCTGAATTATTCAGGCTTACTAGTAGCCTGACTCCAATTGCAGTGATAATCACCTGAGACAGTTCTCTCTCTGTTTATCTACCTGTCACTTTGTGTTCATTTTAAATACGACTGAAGCAAGAATAGTTCTGCTCTCTGTGTAACTAGCGAAAAGAGATATTTCTAAGCAGCTGGTAAGGTCTTGCATTTCTCACTTACGTGAGTGATCCCGTCAGTCAGTCAGGATACTGTCATTTTTCTGTCACGGAAGGGATTCTTGCTGCTCATGGATGAGAAGTGTTACACCCAGCATCAGGCATTACTGCTCAACTAACTGAGTTTTCTTTGGACCAGTATGTTTCATGGAGATTTCCATACTTGGTTGATTAAGAGTTGCAGAGTCAGACCATGGAGACAACAGTATTCCAGGAAGAAGCTCTAAATAGGGAAGGCAGAAGCCAGTTTTGGCACAGCTTTAATGAAAAAAACAGTAGGCATGAGAGTTCAGTCTCAATAAGATCTGCTGGAGGAAGTTCCCAAAAATATTTTCATGGCAGGCAACCTTGCCTGTATTTCAGTATGTTTTTAGCGTTGTTCTCTTTGATTGCATGAATAAAGCTAGCACTCTGCACTCAGCTGCCTGTGGTTTCATCAGCAAACAAGTTCAGTAAATCCTTGACATTTTGCAGTGGTTCCTAAATTGTACCCTACAGTCAAATGGAAACAAACACTGACCTAAGACTTAAAAGTATCCAGAACTGGCCCAAAGGCCATGAGAATGATCTCAAATGTGCAATAATTCACAGAGGTCAGTATTTTTCCATTGCTTCTTTCCCCAGCTCTTTATTCTGTGCCCTCTTACACCAGTTATTATCTGTAAGATTTTCGTTAGGTTCTACATGATACCTGTTTCTCTTGAGTTTTTTTCCTAACATTATTACGCATTTGACACTAACACCGAAAATGGAAATCTAGAAGAGATACTAATTTATTACACAGTATAGGACTATAATAGGACTATAACTTGCTCTTTTGTGAAGTTAAGTTTGGAACATATAGGTGTTTAATATACGTATTTTTCTACTGAGAAAGAGAGTGATTTTACCTTCATTATAAATATATGTATTTCAACCTCGTCCCAGAATTCTACAAGATTTGCACTGTTTTCTAAGTGTTACAGACTGTGTTTACACTGGCTATGTTCTTTAATGCAAAGCGTAATTTAAAAAAAAGGAAAAAAAAAAAAACCTAGAAGAATACCCTGCATGAAAAGAGCTGCATATGTTGAAATGAAAAGCTGTACTTTTCATTCTTTTCCTTTCCACGTTATTCTAGAATCTGGGTAATTCACATAGAATGTTCAGTGAGATTCGAAACCTCCTAGTTTTGTATTAAGCATGCAAATTCCAAAAAAACAAACAAACGAAAACAAAAAAAACCCCACCCCACCCACAACCATATGCAGGTTGGTTTGCTTCTTTTATTTACCTAAATATGGGTAACAAATTGATTTACCTGATGATAATGTGTCTCTTAGAGCGGTAGCTATTCCCAAAGCAAAATGCAGTCCTGTTTGCATCGAGGTAACATGAAAAGAACAGTTTTTCTGTCATTTTGCAAAAGCACATTGTGTGTCTATGTATCGGTATCTTTTAGTTATAGATGACAAGTCACAATCTGCTTTAAGATTTCCAAGTGTGTATCGAGTACTGCGACAATATATAACATGAATCGGAACCGCCTGTACCCCTCTGCTTTGAGAATGGGGGTGGGGAGCTGAGCTCAGGAGGCCTCTCGTTGACCCAGTTTCATGTAATACCAGTATGACATGCTAGAGGCTAAGTGTGTCCGTAGGTAGCACTTAAAGGTCTGGAAAAATAGTGCCAAACAGTGAAATGCATCCATCAGTGGGACTCAGGTGGCACAGAGACCGGGAGCTTGTCCCACTGTGCAAATCCCCTCTGTAGCAACCCTCCAGCGGGGTCCCTCCTGGTGGCAGTGACAGCTGGATCCGGGCCTTGGTGGCAGCAACAATGTTCTAGCTCGTTCATGTGAACTTCATCAGTGGAATAATTTTAATAATTAATATTCCTTTCTCTAGACAGTGGATGAGAAACCTATATAAAGATATTTCCATACGCTGCCTACAGGTCTGCTCCAAAACCCGTTCAGGCCAGCAGAAGAAGTTGCATCAATTTCGGCAGGCTTTGGACAAGGCCATAAAACCTTAGGTTAACTGTGTATAGAGGAATAAAGAAGACAAAAGAGAGAATGAGACTGAGAAGCGTTTGCTTATTTAATCTGACTAAAATCAAGCTTAATTTTGTTCCTGTTTGATATGGATATGCTCCAGTACTGTCTAGCCTTGGGAAAGGAATTTTGTTCATTCTTTGTTATAAACAAGATAAGGACTTGGGAATAAATAACAGATACTTTTAGGGAAGAAAAAAAAAAGAAAACCACCAATGTAACATTATTTTTAAGGGTTTGTACGCTGCTCTCAGTGGTTCCATTGATTCAGCAGGCTCTCCCTGTTCATCCAAATGCCTAAGCACATACTTAAAGTCTCCTTAATTCAGTGAGAAATACTTGGGGCTTGGAAGAGTCATTCGGTGCCAGAAATCGCAGTATTTAGCAGCCTTTAGAATGGTGCCCTTCTGGAGAGCCTCAGAGCAGCTTTTCCGATGTCGGTCCCTGAATAGGTGCAAGTGTTAGGGCAGAACAGCTGGCAGCTCTCACAGTCCTGGTTACAAGAGAGAAAGTCTTCGATGCTTGTTAGCCTGGCAGTGACATCTCCCCGGGAACGCAATGGTAGATGCGAGAACAATGGGGTTTTTCATTGTGTCCCAGTTGGGTAACTGGGAGCTTACCCCATGGGATGGCTTGGCTAGATATACTACAGACAAGAAGCACCTACCTCCACGCAGCGATTTGTGTATCTTCTCTTGCGCACCCGCCTTCTTTTGTGCACTCTTTGAGGTTCGTGCTGGGCGGCAAAGTTACTCTGACGCTAAGAAATAAGCGGAAAGCGTGAAGAAAAAGGAGGAGGAAGAAACCAGTCTGAGTCCGAGGGTTTTCCAGGCAGAAACGCTGACTCAGTGTAGCACAATGACAGCTCTTGCGTGACTGCATCGTGTTTGTCCACTATTCAATGGATGCTGGGCAGAGTTCTCCAGAAAAGGTTTTGAAATGTTGTCGATAATAGTGATTAAACCGGTTCCGTTTCACCTCTAGGTAGCACAGCAAATGTTAAAAATGTAGAATACTTTGTTACAGGAGGAATCCAAAATTTGAACATGGAAAGTAACAGCACATCACATTCCTGCAAATAGAGAAAAAAAACCAGCAAAAGAACAATGTTCTGAAATGTACTTGGCTTCCCTAAAGAAATGAAGTGTTTGTGATGGTGAAGGAAGGACAGCTTTGCAGTGCTCACTGCAAGACACCATTTGATCATTTCGATGCCACTGGAGAAACGCAGAGGTTAATAAGGCTGCTCCAAAGACATCTAGAACAATGTCTAGAGAAAAGGGAAACGCAAAGGAAAAGTTACTGAGGATTGCCAGGATATTTGTTGTTTCAATATAAAACAGTAGCACTGCCAATAGAAGCAGAACATGACCTGTCAGCATTTTCTCTTCATTGCAGTATTATTGTACAGCTACAGACCGAGCAGTAAAGCAAATAAATAATAATAATAATAATACAATTTGTCAAGCTGAGCCAGATTCTCATGGTAGGTACTCTATAAACAACTCCTCTAATTCATTTTGATGGAGCGTAATTGGCTTTACAAGGTTTTAAGAGCTTTCCTCTCTTCAGGACAAACACAAAGGCAAAACAATGTATTTTATACTAGATGAGTTTTGCAATTCCTTTTATGACAGTGGAATAATTCCTTTGTAGACAGCAGTAGGTGGTCAGTGTTTTCCTGGCTGCGAGTTTCCACTATGGGCATGCAAAGCCGTTTGCTGGAATGAGAGCTCCAACAGCTACTGCTGAACTGGACGGAGCTAGTAGAACGACAGGGCTACATTTGAGCAGTGTGGGGTACCTGCCGTGCTTGTGCGTGGCTGAATGGGCTCAAGTATTCGCTCAAGCAATGCCTAGAGAATATAGCACCAGTTCAGACTGTGCTCATACTGTACAGAGGGGTTTGCAAAGTCTCTGGTGCCCTCTTGTAATGAAGAACTGTAGGCAAGCCAGCGTTGAAATGAAAATTGTCAAAGGAAGAATTGCGTGCCTCATCTCTCTCTAAGTCCAAATTATTTGGGATTCAGAGCACGCCCTGGGATTTTTGATGTGGAGGGGAGAATTAGTGAGTGCAGAAGGGGCTTTGCTTTTATTACCAGGACATATTTTCATGAGAAATCCAGACCCTGACGTGGCCTAGGCTTAATGTAAATTAGCTTCTTATGACTCAAGAAGAGAAGGTCTACTGAGATGTGAAGAAGCTTTTAAAGCCCAATATACTCTCATCAGTGTGTGTGTGGCTTAAAGGTAATTTCTGTCAGCACCTAAAAGGGAGCATTTAATACTTAGTCCCCAAATAACATTAGAGACTTGATGTTCTGTGTAGACTGTGCGCAGAAAATTAACATCTATTCCGCAAATTATAACAACCTTTAAAACCCTTAACAGCTCTTTGATTAAAGGATATCAAAGGCTTTATGATCATGAAACATTTAATCTAACACCTAATTCTGCAGGGGAAGCGTTTTCATCCTCCCTTTAGCAAATGAAAAACAGGATTAGGATCCATTTTGCCCAAGATCCTGCTGAAAACCAAAGGCAGAGCTGGGGCTGTGCTCACAACCTCCCAGTCCAAAGCTCTGACCAGTAGGCAATATTCCCTGGACAGGACTGGCAACTTTGCAGTGGATTTCCTCAGCCCGGCTCTGTGGCCACATCATCTCAACCAACAGAAAAATACTGTTCCAGTCTATGTGAACAACCTCTGACTGTCCCCTAAGTGGGTCGCACCACAGCTGTATTGGGGGGCACGGGAGAGCTCTCCCCAGAGTGAATCGTGACATTCCCTGTGGGATCAGCAGCTCACTGCAGGGAGGTGAAAAGACAGAAGCTAATCATTGGCAGCGAAGTGACTTTGGAAGGACGCAGACTGAGGAGATGACAGGGGATCTCTGCGTTGTAGCAAATTATTGGCAAAATGAGACGGGGGAAAAAAAACTTGGACTGACAGATAATTTGTGCCTAACAACCAGCCTGAATCTAGATCCGAGCTCTGGCTCTTACACTGACAAACTCAGGAAAAACCTGAACAAAGTTCAAACTTCAGTGCTAACACCCGTCAACATAATGAACAGAGTAAGTGTCTGTGCTATGACAGTGCCAGTCTGCGAGGAAGGCTTCAATCCAGGGCCAGAAGTTCTCAGTTACCCTTCTAAACAATTTCTCCTTGCCAAATGCCTAGACCAATGCAGGCACAGGTATATCCTGGTGCATGGACAATTCAGAAGAGCCCCTTTATTGTGGAACAAAAATAGAGGAGCCTGGTACAGAAAAATAAAGGAGGATATTCATGCACTTGATTGGCCTGGCTTGTCCTTGGCAGAATCCCCAGCTGTGAAATACAAGCACGAGTGCCCCATGAGAAGAGTGACGTGGCAGAGGCAGTTGGGCTGGATGAGTGTGTCCTAGAGGTGCTACGGAGCAGCGATTTGGGCGAGAGGGGAGCTGGAGCCCACCACTGCCTGCCCAGAAGACAAGCCCATGCAGGCAGCTGGTGGGGATGTGTAGGTCATGGGCACTGCTTGGACACAAAGGTATCAGCTTCTCATGGTCACTGCAGCCCGCTCTAAGACCCATGAGAGGGCTTCCAAATCTATTTCTGCTACCCAGTTCCTGAGCTCCCCAGGGTCCAGAGAGAGGTAAATCCTCTGCAAACAACTCTGCCCCCAGGAAAAAGGCTAATAAGGGGCTAATAAAAGAAACAATAACAGTAGCCATTAATTCAGCAATCTGTTTTAAATCTCTTTCTTAAACCATTAACTATATCTTATAAACTCATCAACTTACTTGCCTTTAAGATACTGAAGTCCCTGGAGACAGTATAGAAATAGCATTGCCCGTAGCAGGGAGTATTTTCTGTGCAGCATAAAGCTGGCCACAGTCATACGGATTAAGTGAGAGGTGAGTCCTTAGGTGGCCGCTCGCAAGGTGTGGGAACCACTTGCAAGGTCTAGACACTGCCATCCATGGGAGGAGGGGAGGATGTGTCTGCAGGGCAGTGGTGGAAACCTCCCAGATTACGGCAGGAGCACTGGACAGAGCTGGAGCAGAGCTGGAGCAGCACAGCCCAATGGGCAGAGTTCCCCCTGTGCCCCGCGGGCAGCCGAGCATCGCAGCGTTGCGTCCGCAGTCAGCAGGATAGAGGCAGCCCATCACAAGGGCTTCTCTTGCAAAATTCAGCGATGTAACCTTTGAGCTGCTAATCATTTTTCCTTTTTGGCAGCCAAACATATGTTACGAAAGAGTAATTCTCAGCATCCATTGTACCCCGAGGGTTAAGAAACATGTGTAAGAAGAGCTCCAGATAGAGAGCTGGCAGCCTCTGCTTCTCCTTTAGTGCGTGGAGAGCTCTACTGAGACTGGAGAGATGATGGGAGTTGTCTTCTTCTTTTTTTTTAAGAAATAAGGTCGCGGAAATTGTCAGAGGAGCATGTGGAGCAATTATAGCAAAAGCACAGAAGCCTGCTAGAGAAACCCTGATTTTAGAAGCCTGAT